>JAKFHT010000038.1:0-93138 GCA_023783455.1 Erythrocebus patas | reverse complement strand
TGGTGAAAAGGAAATATCTTCCGTTCAAAACTGGAAAGAAGCTTTCTGAGAAACTGCTCTGTGTTCTTTAATTCAACTCACAGAGTTATTTCTTTCCTTCAAGAAGCCTTTCGCTAAGGCTGTTCTTGTGGAATTGGCAAAGTGATGTTTGGAAGCCCATAGAGGGCTATGTTGAAAAGGAATATCTTCCGTTCAAAACTGGAAAGAAGCTTTCTGAGAAACTGCTCTGTGTTCTGTTAATTCATCTCACAGAGTTACATCTTTCCTTCAAGAAGCCTTCGCTGAGGCTATTGTTGTGGAATTGGCAAAGGATATTTGGAAGCCCTTAGAGGGCTATGGTGAAAAACGAAATATCTTCCGTTGAAAACTGGAAAGATGCTTTCTGAGAAACTGCTCTGTGTTCTGTTAATTCATCTCACAGAGTTACATCTTTCCCTTCAAGAAGCCTTTCGCTAAGGCTGTTCTTGTGGAATAGGCAAGGTGATATTTGGAAGCCCCTAGAGGGCTATGGTGAAAAAGGAAATATCTTCGGTTCAAAACTGGAAAGAAGCTTTCTGAGAAACTGCTCTGTGTTCTGTTAATTCATCTCACAGAGTTACATCTTTCCCTTCAAGAAGACTTTCGCTAAGGCTGTTCTTGTGGAATTGGCAAAGGGATATTTGGAAGCCCATAGAGGACTATGGTGAAAAAGGAAATATCTTCCGTTCAAAACTGGAAAGAAGCTTTCTGAGAAACTGCTCTGTGTTCTGTGAAATCACCTCACAGAGTTACATCTTCCCCTTCAAGAAGCCTTTCGCTAAGGCTGTTCTTGTGGAATTGGCAAAGTGATATTTGGAAGCCCATAGAGTCCAACTCGATCAGACCGGATCAAACTGGTTCAAACCGGATCAGACCGGATCAAACCGGTTCAGACCGCATCAGACTAGTTCAAACCGGATCAAACCGGATCAAACCGGTTCCAACTGGATTAAACCGGATAAAAATGCTTCCCACCGGATCAGACCGGATGAAACCGGTTCTGACCGGATCAGACTGCATCAAACCGGTTCCAACCGCATTAAACCAGATCAAACCAGTTCAAACCGGATCAGACAGCATCAAACCGGTTCATCAAAACGGTTCCAACCACATTAAACCAGATCAAACCGGTTCAAACCGGATCAGATAGGATCAAACCGGTTCAGACCGGATCAGACAGCATCAAACCGGTTCAAAGCGGTTCAAACCGGATCAGATTGGTTCAAACCGGATCAAACCGGATGTAACCGGATCGAACCGGATCAAATCGCTTCCAAGTCGATCAGACCAGATCAAACCAGTTCAAACCGGATCAGACCGGATCAAACCTGATGGAACCAGATCGAAGCAGATCTAACTGGTTCAAACCAGATCAAACCGGAAGAAACCAGTTCCAACTGGATCAAACCGGTTCAAACCGGATCAGACCGGATGAAACCGGATGGAACCGGATGGAACCGGATCGGACCGCATTGACCGGATGGAACCGGATCGAACTGGATCAAAACAGTTCCAACTGGATCGGACTGGATCAAACCAGTTCAGACCGGATCAGATCGGATCAAACCGGATCAGACCGGATGAAACCAGATGGAACCGGATGGAACCGGATCAGACCGGATTGAACCAGATCAAACTGGATGGAACCGGATCGAACCGGATCAAACCGGTTCAGACCAGATCAGACCGGTTCAAACCGGATCAAACCGGATCAAACCGGTTCCAACTGGATTAAACCGGATCAAACCGGTTCAAACCAGATCAGACCGGCTGAAACCGGTTGGAACTGGATCAAACCGGATCGAACCAGTTCCAACTGGATCAGACCGGATCAAACCGGTTCAAAGCGATTCAAACCAGATCAGACCGGTTCAAACCGGATCAAACTGAATGGAACCGGATCAAACCGGATGAAACCGCTTCCAACTCGATCAGACCGAATCAAACCGGTTCAAACCGGATCAGACGGGATCAAACCGGGTGGAACCGGATCAAAGCAGATCTAACCGGTTCAAACCGGATCAAACCGGTTCAAACAGGATCAGACTGGTTCAAACAGGATCAAACCGGTTCCAACTGGATCAGACCAGATCAAACCGGTTCAAACCAGATCAGACCGGATCAAACCGGATGGAACTGGATCAAACCCGATGGAACCGGATCAAACCGGTTCCAACCGGAGTAAACCGGATCAAACTGGTTGAAACCGGATCAGACCAGATCAAACCAGTTGGAATCGGATAAAACCGGATCAAACCATTCCCAACCGGATTAAACCGGATCAAACCGGTTCAAACCGGATCAGACCGGATCAAACCAGATGAAACCGGAACAGACCGGTTCAAACCGGATTACACCAGCTCAAACCGGTTTTGACCAGATCAAACTGGATCAGACCGGATCAAACCGGTTTTGACCGGAATAAACCATATCAAACCAGATCTGTCCAGATCAAACCGGTTCAAACCGGATCAAGCTGGAACAGACCGGTTCAAACCAGATGAGACCGGCTCAAACCGGTTTTGACTCAATCTGGATCAAACCGATTTTGACCAGATCAGACTGGTTCAAAATGGTTTTCACCGGATCGAACCGGTTTTGACTGGATCAAACCAGATCAGACCGGATGAAACCGGATCAGACCGCTTCAAACCGGTTCCGACCGGATCAAACCGGATCAGACCAGTTGAAACCGGTTTTGACCAGTTTTGACTGGATTAAACCGGATCAAACCGGATCTGTCCGGATCAAACCGGTTCAAACCGGATCAAACTGGAACAGACTGGTTCAAACCGGATCAGACCGGCTGAAACCCGTTTTGACCAGATCAGAGCAGTTGAAACCGGTTTTGACTGGTTTTGACCGGATCGAACCGGATCAGACTGGATCAAACCGGTTTTGACGGGATCAAACCAGATCAAACCAGATTAGACTGGTTTTGACCGGATCGAACTGGATCAAACCGGGTCAAACCGGATCAAACCGGTTTTGACTGGATCAAACCGGATCAAACTGGATTAGACCGGTTGTGACCGGATCAAACTGGATCAAACTGGATCAGACCGGATCGAACCGGTTTTGACAGATCAAACCGGATCAGACCGGATCGAACCGGTTTTGACCGGATTAAACCGGTTTTGACTGGATCAAACCGGATTAGACCGGATTAGACCGGTTTTGACCGGATCAAACTGGATCAAACTGGATCAGACCGGATCAAACCGGTTTTGACAGATCAAACTGGATCAGACCGGATCGAACCGGTTTTGACCGGATTAAACCGGATCAATCCAGATCAAACAGGATCTGTCTGGATCAAACTGGTTCAAAATGGATCGAACCGGAACAGACCGGTTTGAGCTGGATCAGACTGGCTCAAACCCGTTTTGACCGGATCAGACCAGTTCAGACCGGTTTTGACCAGCTTTCACCGGATCAAACCGGATCAGACCGGTTCAAACCGGTTTTGACCAGATTAAACCGGATCAAACCGGATCTGTCCTGATCAAGCCGGATCAAACTGCAACAGACCGGTTCAAACCGGATCAGACCGGCTCAAACCCGTTTTGACCGGATCAGACCAGTTCAAACCGGTTTTGACCGGTTTTGACGGATCAGACCGGTTTGACCCTGACCCTGACCCTGACCCCTGACCCTGACCCTGATGCCTGACCTTGACCCTGACCCCTGACCTTGACCCTAATCCCTGACCCTCACCCTAACCCTAACCCTAACCCCTGACCCTCACCCTGACATTCACCCTAACCCTGACCCAACACAGCAGGAGCTCAGGACAGGAGGCAGACGAGCCGCACTTGCCAAAGCAGTACGTCCACAGCTGGTGAGTGAGCCCATCTCGGGCCCTGCCTCCAATATTCTGCTCCCAGCCCTCCCTCTGGCAGCCTCCGCCCTGCAGCCACCTGCTGCCACAATGAGGCTCCAGCCATCCACGTGCAGGCCCCACACCTGGACCAGGAAGAGCTGCCCTCTTCCGAGTCCTCCCCCGAGGTCCCACACAACCTTCTGCTCAGAGCCCAGTCTTGCAAGGACACCTGGGTGGGAGGAGTAGGGAGACGGAATCTGAGATGGGTGTAAGGCTCCTCAACCCCCAGGAAGTTCTGATCATGTGGGAAAAGAAGGAGGATTTGTGCCTTAGGTAACAAAAGCTGCTATCGCATGTGGGGCTTTAGGGGACCTGGGACAGCCTCATACGTGAGTTTCTGGTCTGAAACCCAGTTCCCCTGTGAGGATTTAGGGACCTGCATCTTCTATCTTTGCGATCTGCCATCTCCGGGTCACACAAGTCCTTGTTCCAGTGCCTTGAGCTGTTCTGCTGATTGCTTTTCTGTACTGTTATTTATCTTATTGTTTTCATTGTTAGGTCCTGGTGCCAACATTTTGTAGGCAAAGGTCTTTCTCAGCTAGGGAGTCCCGTCTCTGTCGTCCTGGTCTCTGTTGACCCAGTGCCTGGCAGGAGCCCCTTCTGTATCTTGAGATCTCACCACTCACCGTCCATCCAGCCCCAGCTCTGCCTGCAGCCCACCCACCCCTAGGACTCAGGCCTCCCCTCTCCACCAGTCTGCTCATCAGGCCGGGGGCACGTGGGAGAAGATATCATGGCAAAGTGAGCAGTCGCACCCACAAAATCTGTGGTTGGGTTACCATCACCACAGACACTCAAGGGTGGGGCTCTAGGTTGGGGATGGAGCTGAGCCCCATCATGAGGGACCTTTCCCCAGCTATGGCTTCTCGGGCTGCTGTGCCCTGAGCACCTGGAAACTGGGTCTATGGCGACAGGGGGCTGGGGGCTGTGTCTGAAGCTGCCCCACCTGACTGGGGTATGCTCCTGGGCAGGTCGCCACCCCCACCCAAAGGTTCAACTACAATGCTGGCTCCAGGAGGAACAATCGGGAAGCCAGGGCTGGAGAGGGAAGAGCCGTCACGGGACAGGAGGGGTGGCTGAGAGGCTCACTCGGGGCAGCAGCTTGGAGACCTCATTGTTACCTGCCTGGAGCCCGGAAGCAGAGCGGGGGTTTGCGAAGTCAGTGTGCAGCGCCCGAGGCCACCAGAGGGGCTGGGCAGGGCAGACGGGTGACCCGCTCTGCTCCTCCTCCTGCCTGTCCTCTCCTGCAAGTCAGTCCTTGCCCACAGAGGGAAGACCAGGCCCTACGCAGACAAGCATGTCTGCAAACGAAGGGCCAGTCAGGGGCGGAGAAAGAGGAGGTCGCCGTGGGCTCAGGGCATCAGGGCACAACCAGGCACGGAGGCCACACTCAGCTTAAGCCCATTACGGTGCAGTTTGGGGTCTCCCGGCATCGGGGCCCCGCAGTGCACACGGCCCATTCAGGCCCTTTCAGGCTGTGACAGCTGCGTGTGTGACGGGGGCCTGGGCCCAGGGCTACGAGTGCTTTGTGTCTCGTGGCTGTGACTGTCCTTCCAAAAATGATATGATGGCCAATGTCTTCTATTCTCTCGTTCGGAGTGAATGATGTCGAGTTCACACAGAAAACAACAACAAAAACCAAGGGAACCTAGAACTGGAAAATGCATCACAGCAACGAGTTAAGTAGGTAACACGCTTCATCATTTGCAGAAAGACTTAGAGTTGCAAAGGTGCCTTTTGAGTTCTTCAGTAAAAAGCAGTGAAATTCGCCCCTGAAGAAGCATCTTGGCCTTTTGGATGTACTCAGAGTGCTGGTGAAGAACATAAAGATTGCTGGAAAGTGTTCTAGGTAACAGGGTTACAGGGTGTAAAGAACATACTGGAAAACCTGGTGGTTACAGTGGACACATTCCAGGAAGCCCTTGCTTGAGGTTTTCGAAGCTGTGGATTGTTTGAGATTGGAGGAGGCGATGGAGGGTACAACGAGGTGGCTCCGGAATACTAAGCTCTGAGCCAGTCTTGGCTCTGATTCTGACCGTGGCCTCTATCACCTCCCCACAACCCTAAAACTGACACTAACCCTATTCCCTAACCCCTGCCTGGTACTCCTACCCACACCCTAAAACCTGCAAACCCAAAATCTATAAACCATGTATCTTAGTCCATTTTCTGTTGCTGTAACAGAATACCACAGAGTAGATCATACACGAAATGTATTTCTTCCAGTTCTGGTGGCTGGGAAGGACGAGAGCATCCCAGCCCAGTGAGGGCGGCACATGGTGGTGGGGGTGGGACGGCGTGTCCACTCATGGTGGGGGAGGGGAGGGCAAGAGTGTGTGTCCACTCCAGTCTCTCTTCCTTGTCTCATAAAGCCACCAGTCCCAATACTAGGGACCCACCCTAATGACCTTATCTACCTAAGTATCTCCCAAAGGCCACACCTCCAATCAGCACATGAATTTGGGGCTTAAATGGCCAACACATGGCCAGGCTCAGTGGCTCATGCCTTTAATCCCAGCACTTTGACAGGCCGAGGCGGGTGATGACCTGAGGTCAGGAGTTCAAGACCAGCCTGGCCAACATGGTGAAACCCCATCTCCACTAAAAATACAAAAAATAAATAAATAGCCAGGAATGAGGCTGGTGCCTGTAATCTTCAGGAAGGAGACCACCACTTCTCCTGCTGCCCTTCCCTTCCCCACTCCCACTTCCCTAGTTTATACAACAGGGGAAAAGGGAGAAAGCAAAACATTAAAAAAAAATACAGAAGTGAGATAAATAGCTAAACGAACATGAGGCCACCACCCAGCCCTGGTGGTTAAATATAATAATAATAATATTAACCCCTGACCTAACCTACTTGTGTTATCTGTAAATTCCAGACATCGTATGAGGAAGCAACGTAAAACTCTCTGGTCTGTTATCTGATGCATATAGCCCCCCGTCACGTTCCCCCACTTGCTTAAGCTATCACGATGCTTTCATGTGAACCCCTTAGAGTCGTAAGCCCTTAAAAGGACCAGGAATTTCCTTTTCAGGGAGCTCAGCTCTTAAGACGCAGGTCTGTCAATGCTCCTGGCCGAACAAAGCCCTTCCTTCTTTAACCTGGTGTCTGAGGAGTTTTGTCTCTGGCTTGTCCTGCTACAATGCCAGCTACCCGGAGGCTGAGGTACAAGAATGGCTTGAACCTGGGAGGCAGAGGCTGCAGTGAGCCAAGATCACACTATTGCACTCCAGCCTGGGTGACAGATGACAGGGCGAGACACCATCTCAAAAAAAAAAGAAAACAAAAATTGCCAACACATGAAATCTGGAGAACACATTCAAACAACAGCACCATACACATCTGTACATGCCTTACAAACCCTGTAAACATGTCGCATCTCACTAGAGACCAACCCCCGACCACAAAACCCAGACCTGGAATTTTCCCAGGACCAAACCCATCTATATGCTATAACCCTAAACCTCAATGCCTAACCCTAACTCCAACCCATACAGTTCAGGGCCCCCCGTCCCTGTGTTTCCAGGTAAAGACAACCTGCACCCTGTGGGTTTGCAGGCCCTTTGGTGGGGGTGGGAGCTGGGGGCCACACACAACTCTCTGAGCCTTCCTTCCTTCCTTCTTTACTTCCTTCCTTCCTTCTTTCCTTCCTTCCTTCCTTCTTTACTTCCTTCTTTCCTTCCTTCGTCCCTCCCTCCCTCCCTTCCCTCCTTCCCTTTTTGTTTTCAGGGTCTTGCTCTGTCACCCAGGCTGCAGTACACTGGCACGATCACAGCTAACTGCAGCCTCGGCCTTACCATTTCCTTTCAGCCGGCTGGAGTGAACCTAGGCGAAGAACGGACCTACGCCTGCGCACAGGCGGCTTTGAACTCACTGAGATCTGTAAGAGACTTTTTAAAAATTTCCCACAATGAAAACGAAGTTCCCTCCAGTGAGCCTCGAGCACAGCCAGGGAAGGCAGCTACCGGGCCACGCCAATGGCCAGGGATGGGAGAGTCTGAGGTGTCCATTCTCCTGTGGATGGGGTCACACGTCAGAACCGCACCACGAACCCCTTTCCTGCCCCTCGGGACCAGGCCGCCACGCCTTCCTTCCCCTCACCTTGACCCTCCCATTCTGCCACAACTGTCCGGATCACGAGGACCCCAGCTCAGCAGATGGGAACAGGACCAAAAAGAGAAACAGCCCTGTCCCTCTCATAAGTACCAGCCCCAGACCTTCTGCACCACCCTCCGGACCACAGGGAGACCCCACGCAAAGCACACCCAGACCCCTGCTCCTCTGCTCAGGACCACCCCCAGACCCCCACTCCTCCCCTCGGGACCACCCCCAGACCCCCACTCCTCCCCTCCGGATCACCTCCAGACCCCCGCTCCTCCCCTTGGGACCACCCCCAGACCCCCACTCCTCACCATCCATCAGGCCAGGTAGCGGGGAGAGGCATCTCGGGAGGTCTCAGGCCACTCTCCCAGGAGCGAAGGGAGGAAGACAGAGTCACGGGCCGAGCAGAAATCACCCGGGACTCACGGAGACAGCAGCACCAGAAAGGGACAGAGGAACGGAGAAGGGCTATGTAGGGGCCTTTAAAAACAGTATGCTGAGAATAGATAGGGCTCAAGGACAGTATCTCCAATTGAATTTTTAATGAACTCCTGTAGGCATCAAGAAGGCGGGCAGATAAAGAAGAACATAGAAACAAAGAACTGAGTAGAAGGTTCCATCTGGGAAAAGAAAGTTTGTTTTGCATTGCATTCTTTCTGCTGACGTGGGGTTTATGGAGTATAAATAAAGTGAGGCGGAGGCTCTGAGCGCGGCCGCCATGTTCTCTGTGTGTCTTTGTCTTTGTGTGTGTTTTTCATTCTCCACCCACCCCTGGTGCGGCCCCCAACAAGTGGCGCAGCGAGCAGGGTCAGCACGGCTGAGTAGGGGAGAACAAGAAGGGGAACCCCCTAGGAGCAGGTAAGGCTCGGATATTGTTAAGGGGAACCTTCTTAAGCTTTCATTATGGGAATTCCATCTCTCTGGCCTCAGAATATTTATGGCTGTTTCAAGGACTGTTGCTGTCTATGGGAGTAGAAGTGAAAGAAAAGACTTTGAAGCGATTGTTTGCCCATGTTGAACAACATTGTTACTGGTTTCAGTATCAGACTAAAGTGCAGCTGAATCGGAAAAATGGTTACAGGTAGTAAAAGCTCTGCTTAGAGCTCTCAGTTAGGGATATTATGCCTCTAAAATTGTGGACCTTGTGTAACTCTATCACTCAGACATTAGAGTTACTTGAGACTGATTCGGAGTGTGGTAATGTAGCCACAGGAGGAAAGGTATCTGAGGATTTGGAAAAATAAAATAAAATAAAATAAATCTGAAATGGAGCCCATTTGTGCCAGGGTAGCAAAAGGGGAGAAGAGAAAAGCCAGCTCTTCCTTCTTCTAAGGGAAATTCTGACATGCAGTGTATTATGGAAATGCTTCAACAAATATTACAGATACATTCTTCTAATTCACCTTTGTGAGCTTTCCTGTTTCTTTTCCTTCTGCCCTGTTAAAGAGGATTTTCCAGTGCCTCCAACCCCGGCTTCCTTATCTTTACCTTTGTTTGGCAAAGTTTTCTCAGTGCCTTGCCCGCCATTGGGGAGGGAGAAAAGGAAAAGATAAAAAAAATTTAAGGAGCTGGATCTGTTTCCAATTATTTGTGCTTCTTTTGCTCCTAATGCTCAGTTTTCAAATGGTGGCAATAATGTCCAATTTAATGCCTTACAAATTAAATTTTTAAAAGAAATGAAAGCTGCCATTTCTAACTATGAACCCCTATCCTTGGTCTTCTTGATATTTTTTCATCAGAAAATTTGATAATTCCTATAGACTGGAAGACTTTGGGGAAGGCTTTTCTTGATCGTTCTCAGTGGTTACAATTGCACAACTGGTAAATAAACAAGGCACATGTACAGGCTAAAAAAAATGTTATGTGTGATCCCCCAGGAGCCACTGAGGAACAACTCACAGGCACAGGCCAATATGCTACTCTTAATGCTCAGGCTGGTCTAGATAATGTTGCCCTTACTCAAATCAAGACTTTGTTTTTAAAGGCCTAAAATAAGGTAGAGATAACAGAAAAATCTTCCCTTTCCTCTGTAAAGATTTTACAGGACACAAATGAACAATATCCAAATTTCGTAGCCCGTCTTCAGAATACTGTCTTAAAAATTGTGGGTACTGACTTTACTTCAAAAATTTTGTTACAAACATTGTCTTTTAAAAATACTTATACTAACTGTCAAAAATTATTAAAATCGTTAAAGGCCAATGGGGCCAATTTAGATAAATATATTAAAACTTATGTTAGTGTTGGAGGGGCTATTTATAATGCTCAATTATTTACTGGAGCTTTGTCTAAAGCCTTAAAAGGAAATAACAAACAAGGTGTTTGCTTTCAGTGTGGTAAACCTAGACATTTCAAAAAAAAATGTCATAAAAATTAAACACTTTTATCCCTCAAGGCAGAAAGCTGCCTTCAGAGGTGTACAAATGTTGTGGTAAAGGTCGACATTGGACAAATAAATGTCGTTTCAAAACTGATAAAAGTGGAAATTTACTGTCTCCTCTCCTGGGAAATGGGAGCCGGGGCCCACAGGCTTGGGGCCCCAACAATTTATGTCACCAGGTCTGAAAGTGTAGTTGGTTTATCAGTCTTTATAAATGAGAAATATAAAAAAGGAAAAAAATGCACAAACTAACTAGGTTTCTTGTAATAAATCACTAAACTAGTTAAAGAACCAAAAAATACAAGATCAGCGTGACTCTAAAGGATGTAAGATTATGGTTCTGCACTTGTTACATTAAAGAGCTAAAATAAATAGACGTAATATTAACAATAATAACAGTAATAATAGCCATAGTATACTAAGTACTTACTATGTGTCCACTACTGTAAAAAAATCTTCACTTACATTTAGTTCTTCCAACATCCCTTTAAGACTGACAAATTTTATAATTATTACCATTTTGTAAACAGAAAAACAGAGTTAAGACAGTTTTATAAATGTATCCAAGGTCATATAACTATTATATTTTAAAAATATGACTTTCTGTCCCCAGAGCTTACATGCTTAACCCTTTCCTCTAGACTGCTCCATAAAGTACAAAAATGGTAGTCACCCTCCTTAGAATAATCAGAGGAAAGAAAAATCAATAACTAAGTAAAAGTTGTATCTCAGCACCAAATCCAATCCCAATTTCAAGTATCCATTTAGCCTTGGATAACATCACTGTGTTTTAAAAACCAAAATCCGTTAAGTATTTTGTGGTCCACCATCTTTTACAAAGCAAATACTCTATTAAATAGTAAGTTACGAACTAAATTTCTATACCTGTAATCACCTTATTTGTTTACTAATATTTGTTATTGACTAAATCTACATACAAGAGCAATGGCCTACAACATCAAAAAATAAATTCAAGTCCTCCTTAAGGATCTCACACCTTACCCCAGTTTCTCAGCCTTATGCGGCAACTAAGCAGAGCGCCACTGCTGACTTAACTATTACTCAGCCTTATACTTTGTCTCCTAATAGAGGACTATATAAATTAACTATTACAGTGTGTGGCCCTTTGCCAAAAGGACATGATGTTACTAATAAAATTCTTATTATGGTTCAAGTCTCACAATTTATATGCCTAGAGGCAGGGGAACGTATTCTCAATAGGGAGGGTTTGGTAACACACAAAAAAACTTTTTTGGAAAACTTTAGTTTCTAATCAAAAGCACTTATGTTCACTGCACATTAATAAAATAGTTTTTAAAGGGTTAATTAATATGGGGGTAAATATGTCTATTATTTGTTTAAATTAGTGGCCTATACAATGGAAAAAAAGACAAGTTTCAGTTATACTCACTAGCTTGGGTGTTGCTTCTGTGGTTTATCAAAACGTAGAACCTTTAACCTGTGTCGGTCCTAAAGGTCAACAAGGTCAAGTGTTTTTTTTTTTTATTTTTATATTGTTCCTATCAATATTAATTTTTGGGAACAAGATCTTTCACAACAATTTGCTTCTTTTTTATACATTCCTCATATTTCCTCAACTGCCAAAAATATGATGTTCAAAATGGGCTACAATCCTTTAAACTCATAGCCACCACTCCTATTTAGGTAAAACAGTGACCATTATTTAAAAAAATACTTAAAACTCTAAAAGAGTAAGTCAAAAAACAAATGGCCGAGAGAAATATAAAGCCACGTATTTCTGCATAAAATTCCCGTCTTTGTCTTGTCTTAAAACTATAAATGTTTACATTAAACCTAGGGAAAGTTTACAGCCTGGTCTTTCTAATCCTGCCCTTATCCCACAAAGTTAAAAATTAATGGTCATAGATCTCAAAAATTGTTTTTTCTCTATTCAGTTACAACCTCAAGATTGTAAAAAGTTTGCCTTTATTATTCCTAAATATAATAATGGACAACCCATTCAAAAAATATCAGCAAAAGCTTCTTCCTCAGGGTATAGTTAATAGCCCTACTATATGTCAAAATTTGTACATAGGACTTTAAATCCTGTAAAAATCAGTTTCAACTATGTTAATTTATCATTGTATGGATCTTCTCTGTCCCTGTTTTTAATAATTCTCAGCCACTTTCTCAATATCAATGAAAAGTTTTACCTCAAGGTATGTTAAACAGCCCTACCTTGTGTCAAAAACTTGTCCTTTTACATCATTACAAACTCAGCTTTCTTTCTATTCACTTAATATTGCCCCAAAAAAAATTCAACTAGATTTTCCTATTCAATATTTAGGTTATACCTTAAAAGCACAAAATATTCGACCCCAAAAAATTCAAAATCGACGTAATCATTTCAAAATATTAAATAACTTTCAAACAATGCGTCCTGTTTTAGAAATATAACATCTTTTTTCTATTCTAAAAAGAGACAGTCACTTGGACAACTCATGCCATTTAGCTCCTTTGACTTTACAGAAACTCCAGCTTATAAAAAAACAACTTTAACAGGCCCCTTCCTAATGTTCCCTTTTCTTTTTGTTTATTTCACACTTTACATTCTCCTACAGGAACAATTCATCAAACCAATCGGCCACTAAAATAAATCTTTTTGTCCAATAAAACATCTAAACACTTGGCTACTTATATCAATCGTTTAACTAAACTAATCATCAAAGGACGGGATCACTGTCAACAACTTTGGGAAGGAAATCCTTCCTTAATTATCTCTCAATTCATTCATAGTCAGATCACTTATCTTCTTGCAACTTCTGATTCTTGGCAAGAAGCTTCATCAATCTTAAGTTACAGTTTATCCTTATCCCTCAGTACAACAGGAAAAATTGTTTGCTATTCTCATGGTCTTACTTAATTTCCCTACTACTGGTTGTAACATTGTTAGTAATTCTCAATACGCCATTTATGTTACTTCTTATATTTCTCAGGCCACTTTACCTCTTTGTACTACTTCTCTTCAGGAATTATTTTCTTTGTTATCCTTTACTTTGAGCCAACAGCGAGCTCCTTTATTCATCACTCATCTCCGTTCTCATTCTCAACTTTCTGGACCATTAGTTCATGGTAATACTCAAATTAATTTGTTTTTAATCGGCCACCTACATGCTACAAAACAAAAATATACTCTACATCACACTAATAGTTCTGGCCTTCAACGACAGTTTCATTTAACTCATAAACAAGCTCGTTCTCTTATTCGAGCTTGTCCTTCCTGTGCTCCTTTAAACATTCCATCCTTCCATCCTGGGGTTAATCCATAAAATGTCCCTTCTTTTGGACAATTAAAATGTTCATCATACCATTAATACCTTTTCTCATTTCTGTTATTACTCATCTCTTAGTTTGTTTCGCCATCATGGACATTCCTCTTATACTTAAAACTAATAATGCCCCTACTTATGTCTCTCATAAATTACAAGTTTTCTTACAACAATACAATATTCAACATATCACCGGTATCCCGGACAACAGTCAAGGTCAAGCCATCATTAAACACACAAATTTAACCTTAAAAACTCAACTACTAAAACAAAAGGGGAAATGAGCCCCCCAAAAAACCAGATTTTTGAAGGTTAACCTTTCTACCTTAATTTTTTGTAATTTTAAAGGTTCTTTTTACCTTAATTATTTTTTAAATCAATAAAGACAATTACAAGACTCCACTGTCGTAACCCATCTTTCCTCACCTCCCTCCGTGATAGTCCCCACTAACAATTTAAGAATTTGATATCCTAATAAAAAAAGTAAGTATGTTCAAGGACAAGTTCTAAAACAGGGACAGGGCTATGCTCTTGTCCTTACAGGGAGCGAACCTAAGTGGTTTCCTACAAAATAATTAAAACCCTGTTAAAAAAAAAAACTAAATTCAACATACATTTCTTCCTTTGTTAAATGTGCCTCAGCGGGGGACTTATTTCCCTTAGTAAGACTTTGTATAAATATTACACTTATATTCCCTTTCCACCCTTTTATCAGGAAGTCGCCTGGGGAGAGGCGAAAATTAAGGTTTTCACCAATGACACTACTTAAATGCCGTCCCCCTATATAGACAAAGACAATATAAAACAAAAAACAAAAATTATAAACAACACATACCAATTTGGAGTGAAAAAACTTCCAATATACATAGAAAATAGTTCTCATTGTCTCCAAAAATCACATAAAGCCTGGGTTGTTCGCTATAATCATAGTCATGTGGCTGCTAATACTGTTATTATTGTAACTAGAAGCTTTTAATATAATCATACTGTATATAATAATAAAACTATTCCTAGTTCTTTACCTTTTTGTCCTATTCCAAAGGTTTCTCCTAATATTAAGGTACTAAAGTGACAACAGTGTCAGGAAAATAAACCCCGGATTTTATTAAAATACAATAAAATACAAATAACTAATTAAAGTGTACACGATAATTTTCAAACAAAATTTAGTCACATACCTTTAAAATAACACTAAATAAATAAAAGTATTACTACTAACAATAATAAAACCTTGGTATAACGTAAAAAAGGCCTAAATATAAAGTCATCTTTAAAAGTTGTTAACTACAGACGATGCCATTAACATTTTTGTGGGAAATATGCCCCTTAATCTTTCTAACCCAAATAACTCCTTTCATATTCAGTTATATCAAAATACCTCCTAATATATTATTACTTGTGTCTGTAAGCCCTACCTATTATTAACAAAAAATTTAACATAAAATAATAATATAAAATTGTTAATTGTACAAATACGTGTACATTTTTGTCTTGCCTCAATCATTCCTGGTGGCACAACTTTACTGAGGATATTTATATCCTCAGGGCTCAGAAAAATTTGACTACCTGTTAACCTTACACAACCATGAGGCATCACCTCTTAAGACTTATATTTGGACTTCTCTCCAGCGAACCCTCCGTGCCCTTGGACTTATAATTGCCTCGGTGATGAGCCTTGTTGCCATCGTCTCCATTACGGCCGTAACAGGGCTCACTCTTCATCAAAACATACAAAATACTAAATTTGTACAACAATAACACAAACAATCTCACCGGTTATGACTTCAACAACAAAACATTAATTCTCAACTTACTAAAAAAGTGGACAACATAAAACAACCCTTAACATGACTTAAAAATCAACTCACTGTCCTCAGTACTCAAATAACATTACAATGTAATTAAAACTCCACTCAATTTTGTGTAACGCCTGTACTTTTTAACATCTCTCAAAATTGGACCGTAATCCAAAAATTATTAATAGGCCATAAAAATATTAGTTTGGACATCCAAAAACTCACTCAAAACATTTCCAAAACATTTCGACAACAATTACATGTGTTGTCCAAAACTATAACCCTTCAGGAGCTGGGTCAGCGCCTTACTGCCTTTAACCCATAAACCCAAATAAAGACATGGATTTCTACAATCTCTAAAAGTATGTTACTTTAGACACTTAAATTGGGTCTACTTCTTTTGGTAATTCAATACTCCCTCCGTCGCCTCCAAAAACAAAAAAAACCCCACAAAAACAAATATGGGCTACCTTTTTAAAATTAAAACAAAACAACAAAAAAGGGGGGGAAATGCAGGGGCCTTTAAAAACAGTATGCTGAGAATAGATAGGGCTCAAGGACAGTATCTCCAATTGAACTTTTAATGAACTCCCGTAGGTGCCAAGAAGGCGGGCAGATAAAGAAGAGCATAGAAACAAAGAACTGAGTAGAAGGTTACATCTGGGAAAAGAAAGTTTGTTTTGCATTGCATTCTTTCTGCTGACGTGGGGTTTATGGAGTATAAATAAAGTGAGGCGGAGGCTCTGAGCGCGGCCGCCATGTTCTCTGTGTGTCTTTGTCTTTTGTGTGTTCTTTCATTCTCCACCACCCCCGACACGGACCCCAACAGGGCTACAGCAGGCAAAGGCCATGAGGCTTTCTGCAGCCGGCGTGCGGAGAAGGGAGCAGCCTGAGAGTGACGGAGAGTGACGGAGAGCAACGGAGAGCGACGGAGAGTGACGAAGGTAGACTATGCCTGATGGAGAGTGACGAAGAGTGACGGAGAATGAATGGAGAGTGACGGAGAGTGACGGAAAGTGACGGAGAATGAACGGAGAGTGACGGAGAATGAACGGAGAGTGACGGAAAGTGACGGAGAAAGAACGGAGAGTAACGGAGAATGAACGGAGAGTGACGGAGAGCGACGGAGAGTGACGAAGGTAGACGATGCCTGCCAGAGAGTGACAGAGTGTGACGGAGAATGAACGGGAAGCGATGGAGAGCGACGGGGAGCGACGGGGAGCGACGAAGGTAGACGATGCCTGACGGAAAGTGACGGAGAAAGAACGGAGAGTGACGGAGAATGAACGGAGAGTGACGGAAAGTGACGGAGAATGAACGGAGAGTGACGGAGAATGAACGGAGAGTGACGAAGAGTGACGGAGAGTGACGGAAAGGGACGGAGAATGAACGGAGAGTGATGGAAAATGAACGGAGAGTGACGGAGAATGACGGAGAGTGACGGAGAGCGACGGAGAGCGACGGAGAGCGACGGAGAGCGACGGAGAGCGATGGAGAGTGACGGAGAGTGACGAAGGTAGACGATGCCCGACGGAGAGTGACGGAGAGTGACGGAGAATGAACGGAGAGTGACGGAGAATGAACGGAGAGTGACGGAAAGTGACGGAGAAAGAACAGAGAGTGACGGAGAATGAACGGAGAGTGACGGACAGAGACGGAGAATGAACGGAGAGTGACGGAGAATGAACGGAGAGTGACGAAGAGTGACGGAGAGTGACGGAAAGGGACGGAGAATGAACGGAGAGTGATGGAAAATGAACGGAGAGTGACGGAGAATGACGGAGAGTGACGGAGAGCGACGGAGAGCGATGGAGAGTGACGGAGAGTGACGAAGGTAGACAATGCCTGACGGAGAGTGACGGAGAATTAACGGAGAGTGACGGAAAGTGACGGAGAATGAACGGAGAGTGACGGAGAGCGACGGAGAGTGACGGAGAGCGACGGAGAGTGACGAAGGTAGACGATGACTGACAGAGAGTGACGGAGAATGAACGGAGAGCGACGGAGAGCGACGGGGAGCAACGGGGAGCGACGGAGAGCGACAGAGAGTGACGGGAAGTGACGGAGAGCGACGGAGAGTGACGAAGGTAGACGATGCCTGACGGAGAGTGACGGAGAATGAATGGAGAGTGACGGAGAGCGACGGAGAGTGACGAAAGTAGACGATGCCTGACGGAGAGTGACGACAGTGACGGAGAATGAACGGAGAGCAACGGGGAGCGAAGGGGAGCGACGGGGAGCGACGGAGAGTGACGGAGAGTGACGGAGAGTGACGAAGGTAAACGATGCCTGACGGAGAGTGACGCAGAGTGACGGAGAATTAACGGAGAGTGACGAAGGTAGACGATGCCTGACGGAGAGTGACGGAGAGTGACGGAGAGTGACGGAGAGCGACGGAGAGCGACGGAGAGTGACGAAGAGTGACGAAGGTAGACGATGCCTGACGGAGAGTGACGGAGAATGAACGGAGAGTGACGGGGAGCGACGGAGAGTGACGAAGGTTGACGATGCCTGACGCAGAGTGACGGAGAATGAACGGAGAGGACGGGGAGTGACGGGGAGCGACGAAGAGTGACGAAGGTAGACGATGCCTGACGGAGAGTGACAGAGAATAACGGAGAGTGACGGAGAGTGACGGAGAATGAACGGAGAGTGACGGAGAGTGACGGAGTGACGAGGGTAGACGTTGCCTGACGGAGAGTGACGGAAAGTGACGGAGAATTAACGGAGAGTGACGAAGGTAGACGATGCCTGACGGAGAGTGACGGGGAGCGTCGGAGAGCGACGGAGAGTGACGGAGAGTGACGGAGAATGAACGGAGAGTGACGGGGAGCGACGGGGAGTGACGGAGAGTGACGAAGGTAGACGATGCCTGACGGAGAGTGACGGAGAATGAATGGAGAGTGACGGAGAGCGACGGAGAGTGACGAAGGTAGACCATGCCTGACGGAGAGTGACGCAGAGTGACGGAGAATGAACGGAGAGCGACGGGGAGCGACGGAGAGTGAAGAAGGTAGACGATTCCTGACGGAGAGTGACGGGGAGTGACGGGGAGCGACGGAGAGTGACGAAGGTCGACGATGCCTGACGGAGAGTGACGGAGAATGAATGGAGAGTGACGTAGAGTGACGGAGAGTGACGTAGAGTGACGAAGGTAGACGATGCCTGACGGAGAGTGACGGAGAGTGACGGAGAATGAACGGAGAGTGACGGGGAGCGACGGAGAGTGACGAAGGTAGACGATTACTGACGGAGAGTGACGGAGAATGAACGGAGAGCGACGGGGAGCGACGGAGAGCGACGGAGAGTGACGAAGGTAAACGATGCCTGACGGAGAGTGACGCAGAGTAACGGAGAATGAACGGAGAGCGACGGGGAGCGGCGGAGAGTGACATGGAGTGACGGGAAGCGACGGAGAGTGACGAAGGTAGACGATGGCTGACGGAGAGTGACGCAGAGTAACGGAGAATGAACGGAGAGTGACGGAGAGCGACGGAGAGCGACGGGGAGAGAAGGGGAGCGACGGAGAGTGACGGAGAGCGACGGAGAGTGACGAAGGTAGACGATGCCTGACGGAGAGTGACGAAGATAGACGATGGCTGACGGAGAGTGACGCAGAGTGACGGAGAATGAACGGAGAGCGACGGGGAGCGACGGAGAGCGACGGGGAGAGACGGGGAGCGACGGAGAGTGACGGAGAGCGACGGAGAGCGACGGAGAGTGACGAAGGTAAACGATGCCTGACGGAGAAGAGCCGAGCGGAGCTGAAGGGCGGCGGAGAGCGACGGAAAGTGGCGAGAATGGACGGACAGGGACGGGGACTGACGGATACTGACGAAGAGTCACGGAAATTATCCGAGGGCGACCAAGAGGAAGGCGAACTGGTGAGCTGAAGCAGGCCGAGCCTAATCGGAGATGACGGAAAGTGACGGAGAGGAACGAGGAGTAACGAGGGGTGACGAAAAGAGCCGAAGCGGTTGAAGGCGAAGAGCTGAGTGACGGAAGACCGCAGAGGTGAGCTGGTGCGCTGCGGCGGCCCGTCCCCGAACGGGCGGGACCCCACGGAGTTCCCAGCCGGGCAGGACGCGAGCGAGGGAGGGCGTGGAGGGCCGTGGGTCCGCCTGCCCTGAGGCCGCAGGGCTGGCACCGAGGGGACCGGGGGGGAGGCGCACCGCGGCCCCCTGGCGGCCTCTGCGCGGAGCCCAAGCCCGTGTTCTGCGCCCCTCTGCCGGCCTCGGCGCCCAGCCTGGCCCCGGACGCGCACCTGCGGCTCCAGCCAGCGCCGGGGCCCGCCAGGCTGAGGAGCGGCGGAGGCTCGCGGCCCCGGACCCCAGGCCGCGTCCCCGGAGCCCGGCCGAGCCTGCGTGGGGCCCTCGTGCGGACCGAGAGGGCGGCGGAGGGGCCCACGGAGCCCGGCCCAGCCTGCACCGCGCCTGCTGCTGCCACCCGCGGCTGCCTTGGCCCAACCCCGTTCCCGCAGCGGCCCAGCCCCGGGGAGCCGGCCTGGGACGCCCGACCCTGCGCGAGCTGGGGCCTGCACGGGGCTGCGCGGCGGGGCTGGCGCGGCGCGCTCGCCCTCCCTCCCTCCCTCCCTCTCTCCCTAGGGCTCTGTTCCCTCCTGTGGCGCAGTGGACAAAACACGGAGTTGGCCATGCTGGCCGTCTTCAGGGCGCAGGTCGGTGGGACTGAGCACGTTGGCGTGGTGCGCCCGGCACCACCGTCTGGCTGCAGAACGTTCGCATCTTTCCGTGAACAGCTCTCCACTCCGCCTCCCCCAGCCCGTGACAACCTCCCTTCCACGTTTCGTCTCTCAGTTTGACCTGCTAGGCACTGAGGTCGCCTCGGTGCTGAGACCTCCTCGGTGCTGAGACCTCCTCGGTGCTGAGGTCGCCTCGGTGCTGAGACCTCCTCGGTGCTGAGACCTCCTCGGTGCTGAGACCTCCTCGGTGCTGAGGTCGCCTCGGTGCTGAGACCTCCTCTGTGCTGAGACCTCCTCGGTGCTGAGACCTCCTCGGTGCTGAGCCCTCCTCGGTGCTGAGGTCGCCTCGGTGCTGAGACCTCCTCGGTGCTGAGACCTCCTCGGTGCTGAGGTCGCCTCGGTGCTGAGACCTCCTCGGTGCTGAGACCTCCTAGGTGCTGAGGTCGCCTCGGTGTTGTGACCATTACTGGTTCTCTCATATGGGTCAAGTTCCCTGAACCTCTCTGTGCCTCAGTTTCCTTGGCAGAATAGGGACAGTAAATGTACCCGTCTGTGTGAGTGTTCAGGGCTGGGCTTCACTGAGAACTACCTTCCCACAGTCCTGGAGGCTGAGGTCTGAGAGCAAAGTGTCCTCAGTTGGGCTGGTTCCTCCCGAAGCCCCTCTCCTCGGCTTGCGGACGCCATCTGGCGTATGCTTATAGGGTCTTTCCCTGTGCCCAAGTTGCTTTAGGGTGCACCCTGACAGCCTCGTGCTAACACTATGAGGCCAAGTACACTCACATTCTGAGGCACTGGGGTTAGGGCTTCAACACCTACCTCCGAGACTGGGAGACGATAAATTCCTGTTGAGGTACCCACCCGGCTTCTGGGCACTGGTTACAGAAGCCCCAGGAAACCAGCCCACAGACACAGCGGTCCCTCCACTTGGCTCTGATCCAGAGTGAAGCCAGTGTGGACTGCCAGCCTTTGGGGAATATGAATGCCCGATGGGAAGGAATTCTTTGTACCGTATCGTTGCCTTCATGTAACTCTGAAGTTGTGTCAAAATAAACATTAATGAAAATTCTCAGCAAAAGTTATACATATTCTTGCCAGGGCGAGACACCAGCTCATGACTGTATCGCTTCCTTTGTTTTGGGCTCAATGTTATGAACTGGGTACAGGAACGCCTGCCGTTTACCTCGGGCCTCCCAAAAGCCCAGACAAGCACAGGCAACAAAACAAAAACGGACAAATGGTCCAACATTGAGGTTAAACATTTCTGCACGTGAAACAACAGTGTAAAAGAGGACGGCCTCTTTGCCAGTGGAGACACAGGAAGGCATCGGTTTCCTGCTGGTCCCTGGGCAATGGAATATCTCGGTGTAAAACCCGATTGTATATTCTATTTACTGCGATAGGAGAAAACCGCCTTAGGGCTGGAGGTGAGCTGTGCATGCGATGTTTGTTTTTGCACATCAAGGCACGGCACCTTTCCTTAAACTTATTTATGACACAGAGATCTTTGTTCACATGTTTTCCTGCTGACCCTCTCCCCACTGTTACCTTATTGTCCTGCCACGTCCCCCTCTCCCCTCTCCGAGATGGTAAAGAGATCATGATCAATAAATACTGAGGGAACTCAGAGACCGGTGCAGGTGCCGGAGCGCGTCCTCCGTATGCTGAGCGCCGGTCCCCTGGGCCCACTTTTCTTTCTCTATACGTTGTCTCTGTGTCTCTTTCTTTTCTCAGTCCCGTCCCACCTGATGAGAAACGCCCACAGGTGCGGAAGGGCAGGCCACCCCTTCACATATAATGAAATAGGAATCAGCCATAAAAAGGAAGGAATGGTGACACAGGCTACCACACGGACTCACCTGTGGGTAACGAGGTAAGCCAGACACAAAAGCGCTGTGTGACCCCACTCCTACGAGGTCTCTGGAGGACTCAAATCCATAGACACAGACAGTAGAATGGTGGGTGCCAGGGGCTGGGGGAGGGGAATGGGGCACCCTTGTTCGATGAGGACGGAGTTTCTGTTTCGTAAGATGAAGAAGTTGTAAATATCTGTTGTACAACAATGCGTATATGATTAACACGGCTGAATTGTATCCTTGAAAATAGTTTAAAGGGGCGGGGCGCGGTGGCTCACGCCTGTGATCCCAGCACTTTGGGAGGCCGAGGCAGGTGGATCACAAGGTCAGGAGATCCAGACCGTCTTGGCCAACATGGTGAAACCCCGTCTCTACTAAAATACAAGAAAATTAGCTGGGCGTGGTGGCAGGCGCCTGTAATCCCAGCTACTCAGGAGGCTGAGGCAGGGGAATCGCTTGAACCCGGGAGGTGGAGGTTGAAGTGAGCTGAGATCGCACCACTGCACTCCAGCCTGGGCAACAGAGCAAGACTCTGTCTTAAAAAAAAAAAAAAAAAAAAGGAGTTGGAAGGGTTAACTTTATATCATCTGGTTTTTACCTCCATTAAACAAAACAAAAGCTGAGTGTAGTAGCTTATCCCTGTAATCTCAGCACTTTGGGAGGCCAAAGCAGGATTACTTGAGCTCAGAAGTTTGAGACCAGCCTGGACAACATGGTGAGACCCCATCTCTGCTAAAAAAAAAAAAAAAAAAAAGTATTTAATTAGCTGAGTGTGATGGTGTGCATCTATAATCCCCAGATACTCAGAAGGCTGAGGCAAGAGGATTGCTTGAGCCTAGGAGGTGGAGGCTGTGGTGAGTCGCGATATGGCACCACCGCAATCCAGCCTGGGTGACAGAGTGAGACGCTGCCTCAAAAAAACAAAATTAAATGAAGTAAAATTAAAATAAAAAGGCCAGGCTAATGATTTTTTAAAATTAATAAATGTGGGAAGCTTAATTTAACATGATGTCAATAAACGTGATTATGGTTCCAAATTCGGGGTCCCTGGTGAGAGAAAAAGAATAAGATGGGGTCGGCCGCAGTGGCTCACGCCTGTCATCCCAGCACTGTGGGAGGCCAAGGTGGGCCGATCTCCTGACATTGGGAGTTCGAGGCCAACCTGACCCACATGGAGAAACCCTGTCTCTAAAAATACAAAAAATTAGCTGGGCGTGGTGATGGGAGCCTGTAATCCCAGCAATTGGGGAGGCTGAGGCAGGACAATAGCTTGAACCCGGGAGGAGGTGGTTGCAGTGAGCTGAGATCACACCACTGCACTCCAGCCTGGGCAGCAAGAGTGAAACGCCCTGTCAAATAATAATAATAAATAAGGTAAAGTGCCTCAGGGTGAAGAATCTGGATACCGCTTGACTGAAGGCCACCTGGGGCCACTTCAGCCCTAGTTTCTGTGGTTTATGGCCTGTGGTGTCTTCCCTTCCCCGGCAGTTCTCGTGGGTGCTGTACTGAAACGTTAAAACAAGACGGCGTCCCTGCAAGGCTCCCGAGGGAGGGAGCAGGAAGATCCAGGCGGCATCTTGAAGGTACAGCGTGTTCTCCACAAATCTCCCAGGCCACAAGCAAAGACGAGTCAGCCGGCTCTGAATTCTCCAGCACAGTCAGGGCGCAAGTCAAAGGGCTTCCGATCAGACTTGAAGAGATCCCGCAGGAAGTCCTGACGTTCACAGCAAGCAGGGCTCTGTGCCGGCCAACACGTTGCCCATGGGTGCTCTGGAAAATCACGTGAAGATGGTGCAAGTTAGAGAGCCCTAAAAGCAAGTCTCAGGCCAGATTCTGCCAAGTGCCTCGTTTGCAAACAAGCCCTAAAGATATCCCCAAAAGATATAGGACCTGATTTGGAAACAGGATACTTGCAGATGTAATCAAGTTGAGATGAGGTCATCCAGGAGTAGGGCAGGCTATAAATCCAATGCGTGGTGTCCTTACCGGAGAAGGGGAAAGACAGAAAACGCACAGAGAGAAGGCCGCATGGAGACAGAGGCGGGGACTGGAGGGAGGCAGCCACACGCCCAGGGACGCCTGGAGCCCCCAAGGAGCTGGGAGAGGCAGGAAGGAGCCTTCCCTAGAGCCTCGAGAGGGAGCACGGCCCTCTGACTTCTGCCCCCAGCACCGTGAGGATAAATATCTTTTAAGCCCTGTTTCCTGGAGCGGCCCCAGAAAATACACACACTCTATTCTGCAGGATCCTGGGAGTGTAGGTGTCATTAGGGGCAGATAGAGGTCAGACTGGCAACCTTTAGAGTCTGCATCGGGACCCCCGAAATCCTCAATCAGTGTGTGGTCCGAGGACGGCTGGAGAGCCACGTCTGGACCATCCCTGCGGCCGTGGCCTGAGCGCCCTGCACCTGAGCGCCAGCCTGCCTCGGGTCTGATGCTTTACAGCCTGTGCCTGCAGGGGTGGGAGGGGCTGGTGTCTCTCAGACAACCTCCTGATACTGGTGTAAACCAAACAGAGAATTCTAAGCTCCTCAGCTGACTGAATGGACCCCCTTTTTGGCCAAGGGGATCCCAAAGGAACCTGAAAAGGTAGCTCAGGCTGTGACAGGAAGAGGGAGTCAGACAGGCCTCGTGATACCCTCCTCCCTTTGGAACTCAGGCACAACTGACCAGCATTCGCGTCAAAACAGAGATCATAACGTGGGCACAACGGACTCCTTGTAGCCATAAGAGATCAAATTCCAACCGGACTCTAGTATTATAGAATGAGACCACCACTTCTCCTGTTGTCCTTCCCAGCTTTTCCCCATCTCCCCTTTTCCCTACTTTATAAGATAGGAGAAGGGGGAGAAAGCAAAAACTTGGAAAGAAACAGAAGATAAATAGCTAGGCGACCTTGGCGCCACCACCTGGCCCTGGTGGTTAAAATAATAATAATATTATTAACCTCTGACCAAAACTACTAGTGTTATCTGTAAATCCCCGACATTGTATGAGAAAGCACTGGAAACCTTTTTGTTCTGTTAGCTGATGCATGTACCCCCCATCACGTTTTCCACACTTGCTTGATTTATCATGCCCTTTTACATGGATCCCTTAACATTGTAAACCTTTAAAAAGGCCACGTATTTCTTCTTCAGGGAGCTGGGCTCTTAAGACGCGAGTCTGCCGACGCTCCCGGCCGAATAAAAAACCTCTTCCTGGCCGGGCGCGGTGGCTCACGCCTGTAATCCCAGCACTTTGGGAGTCCGAGGCGGGCGGATCACAAGGTCAGGAGATCGAGACCACGGTGAAACCTCGTCTCTTCTAAAAATAGAAAAAACTAGCCGGGCTTAGTGGCGGGCGCCTGTAGTCCCAGCTACTCGGGAGGCTGAGGCAGGAGAATGGCGTGAACCCGGGAGGCGGAGCTTGCAGTGAGCCGAGATTGCGCCACTGCACTCCAGCCTGGGCGACAGAGCGAGACTCCATCTCAAAAAAAAAAAAAAAAAAAACCTCTTCCTTCTTTAATCCGGTGTCTGAGGAGTTTTGTCTGCGGCTCGTCCGGCTACAGTATAGCATCGCATGACAGAGAGCAGGCGTTAAAATACGTCAAAGTCTTTTTACCCCGAAACATATTGCAGGGGCCTTTAAAAACAATATACTGAAAATAGATAAGACTCAAGGACAGTATCTCCAATTGAACTTTTAATGAACTCCCATAGGCGCCCAGAAGGCGGGCAGATAAAGAAGAACATAAAGACAAAAAACTGAGTAAAAGGTTACATCTGAAAAAAGGAAAGTTTGTTTTGCATTGCATTCTTTCTGCTGACGTGGGGTTTATAGAATATAAATAAAGTGAGGCAGAGGCTCTGAGTGCGGCCGCCATGTTCTCTGCTTGTCTTTGTCTTTTGTGTCCTTTCATTCTCCACCACCCCCGGCACGGACCCCAATAACATATTTCTTTCACATACTTCAAAATGGCCCTTGAAGCCGTCTGTTGTGGGGGAAATTTGCCTTCTAAAACTCCTCATCTAAACTCAAACATTTCTTCATGCTGACGTCAAGTTTTCAGGCAAAACTTAACTGTTTCAGCCAATTGCCAATTAGGGTGTCTTTAAAATCCACCGATTACTTACAAGTCTGCACTTTGAGAGACTTCATCTCGGGGCAGAACCAATGTGCACCTTCCCTACACTGGTTTATGCCTCTGCTTATAACTTCTGTCTCCCCAGAATGTATAAAATCAGGCTGTAACCCAGCCAACCACGGCACGTGTTCTCAGACCCTCCTGAGGCTCCCGAAGTTACTTCTACATTTGTCGTGGGCCAGGGTCACTTGTACATTTGGCTCGGAGAAAATCTATTCAAATATTTTACAGTTTGGCTTTTTTGTCAACAGTGGAGACTCCAATGCCACCATTCATGTTGCTCATTGAGAAGACACGACTTACACCGTGAAAACCTGTCAGAGGCGTTGGAACAAGAGCGACTCCATCTTGAACAGGGCCTGAGTGACTCCATGATGAACGGGGCCTGGCTGACTCCATCTTGAACGGGGCTTGAGTGACTCCATGTTGAACGGGGCCTGGGCGACTCCATGATGAATGGGGCCTGAGCGACTCCATGATGAACCGGGCCCTGGCGACTCCATGATGAACGGGGCCTGAGTGACTCCATGTTGAACGGGGCCTGGGCGACTCCATCTTGAACGGGGCCCGGGCGACTCCATCTTGAACGGGGCCCGGGCGACTCCACGTTGGACGGGGCCCGGGTGACTCCATGATGAACGGGGCCTGAGTGACTCCATGTTGAACGGGGCCTGGGCGACTCCATCTTGAACGGGGCTTGAGTGACTCCATGATGAACGGGGCCCGGGCGACTCCATGATGAATGGGGCCCGAGTGACTCCATGTTGAACGGGGCCCGGGTGACTCCATCTTGAACGGGGCCTGGGCGACTCCATGATGAACGGGGCCTGAGTGACTCCATGATGAATGGGGCCTGGCTGACTCCATCTTGAACGGGCTTGAGTGACTTCATCTTGAACGGGCCTGGGCGACTCCATGATGAATGGGGCCTGAGTCACTCCATGTTGAACGGGCCTGGGCGACTCCATGATGAACGGGCCTGAGCGACTCCATGATGAATGGGGCCTGGGCGACTCCATGATGAACGGGGCCTGAGTGACTCCATGTTGAACGGGGCCTGGGCGACTCCATCTTGAACGGGGCTTGAGTGACTCCATGATGAACGGGGCCCGGGCGACTCCATGATGAATGGGGCCCGAGTGACTCCATGTTGAACGGGGCCCGGGTGACTCCATCTTGAACGGGGCCTGGGCGACTCCATGATGAACGGGGCCTGAGTGACTCCATGATGAATGGGGCCTGGCTGACTCCATCTTGAACGGGGCTTGAGTGACTTCATCTTGAACGGGGCCTGGGCGACTCCATGATGAATGGGGCCTGAGTCACTCCATGTTGAACGGGGCCTGGGCGACTCCATGATGAACGGGGCCTGAGCGACTCCATGATGAATGGGGCCTGGGCGACTCCATGATGAACGGGGCCTGAGTGACTCCATGTTGAACGAGGCCTGGGCGACTCCATCTTGAACGTGGCCTGAGTGACTCCATGATGAACACGGCGCCTGGGCGACTCCATCTTGAACGGGGGCCTGAGTGACTCCATGTTGAACGGGGCCTGGGCGACTCCATGTTGAACGGGGCCTGAGTGACTCCATGTTGAACGGGGCCTGGGCGACTCCATGTTGAACGTGGCCTGAGTGACTCCATGATGAACGGGGCCTGGGCGACTCCATGATGAACGGGGCCTGAGTGACTCCATGTTGAACGGGGCCTGAGTGACTCCATGTTGAACGGGGCCTGGGCGACTCCATCTTGAACGTGGCCTGAGCGACTCCATGTTGAACGGGGCCCGGGCGACTCCATGATGAACGGGGCCTGAGTGACTCCATGTTGAACGGGGCCTGGGCGACTCCATGTTGGACGGGGCCCGGGTGACTCCATGATGAACGGGGTCTGCAGAGGGGACGTGCACGGACTGGGAGCTTCAGGGCCCGGCTCCGCAGCTCTGCAAAGTGCCCAACTGAGTGCCTTTCTGTGCAGCACAGTGTGGTGTAACCCGTGCCTGTGTTTCGTTCCAGGATGTTCTCGTCGCCTCCACAGGATCCTCTGCTTTTTGCTTTTTTCTTTCTTTCTTTTTTTTTTTTTTTTTGATACAGTCTGGCTCTGTCGCCCAGGCTGGAGTGCAGCTGTGTGATCTCAGCTCACTGCAGCCTCCCCCTCCTGGGTTCAAGCAATTCTCCTGCCTCAGTCTCCCGAGTAGCTGGGATGACAGGTGTGCACCACACGCCTCCATAATTTTTTGTTTTAAGTAGAAATGAGGTTTTGCCATGTTGGCCAGGCTGGTCTGAAACTCCTGATCTCAAGTGATCCGCCCTCCTCGGCCTCCCAAAGTGCTGGGATGACAGGCGTGAGCCCCCGCGCCTGGCCAGGATCCCCTGCTTTTATTAGCCTCTGCCACGCCGCGTCTCCAGCCCCTGGCAAGCAGTGTCCTGTGCCCTGTGTGTAGCGACTCATCCGTTCTGGACGCCTCGTGGGCAACACAATCCCAGCACAGGTGGCTGTTGGTGTCTGCGTCTCTCGCTGCCGTGGTGTCTATGAAGCTCCTCTGTGCTGTGGCAGGCCTCCGAGTTTCACACCTGACTATGGCTGAAGCCTCTTCTCTGGTGTGGACGACTGCGTTTACTTGGTCCATGACTCCACGGCTGGCCCAGGTACCCTCCCGCGTGCGCCCTCCTGTGTTCGCCCTCCTGTGTGCATCCTCCTGTGTTCGCCCTCCTGTGTGCATCCTCCTGTGTGCATTCTCCTGTGTGCATCCTCCTGTGTTCACCCTCCTGGGAGTGCCTCCTCCCGTGTGCACCCTCCCATGTGTGTTTCCCCTGCCGTGTGTGTCCTCATGCGTGCGCCGGGTGTTCTGAATTTGTTCATTTGTTCATCTCCTGGGGAGCTCCTGGTTGCTTCTGCAGCTCTGCTTGGATGATGCACCCGGCTGGTTTCCCAGGAACCGCCGCGGAGGTCCTGGAACGTCCCGCGTGGTGCCCACCACTGAGGAACCCACCTTGTTTGGTCTCCTGGGAGGGCTGCCTCTTCCCGGCCTCTCGGCAGCACGGCTCTGCGGCAGGTCAGAGTTCAGCTGTGGAAAACGCTGGAGTTCTGCGCTGGGGCGCGGGACGTTGCAGGCAGGTGTCCTGTGAGCAGAGTGGGGGCTGCCAGGTCCCTGAGCAGCACCTGCTCCCCTGAGTGCCCCTGCCCTGAGCTTCCCGCTGGCCATGCCTGGTCTGGGGACACGAGGGTCCCAGGGTTCTCCCTGCAGACCTCCACCACTTCTCCCCAGAAGCCAGGGCCAGCCGGAGCATTCGAGGCTCCCTTTAGCCAGGGTCTCCTAGGGGCTCTGGGGATAGAATTCTGGCTGACCCTGTCTCAAAAAATAATAATAAAAAAAATAAAAGTGAAACCTCGCATGAAGGAAGCTACTGTATCTCACCAACCGGAAGCCATGCATAGGTTTGTGGATCCATAAATGCGCCCTTGGAGGAAGCGTGTGGCTGGTGTGTTCACCCTACACATATGATAATTCCTACACCCGGGGTCAGCTGGGGTCAGCCCAGAGCAGCTCCTGCCAGGTGCCCAGTGAGGGGCCCAGGTCCCCAGCCCCATGGCCTATCTGGAGACCAAAGTGGCTCCATCTGACAAGGCAATTCCCACAGAAAATACCGAGATCCACCCAGGCCAGACACATTTAAGAAATGACACCATCGGGGCATTCGGAACTGGGAGGGAGTACACTTCTGCTGTTTTAAGCTCTCGGTTTGCCGTATCTGTTACAGCAGCCCAGGGACAAAGGCTCGTCTCCAACTCCTGACCTCGTGGGCCTTGACCGGGCCCATCTCTGAGGACCCGGAGGCATCTGCACAGCGTCAGTGTCTGCAGCTCGGGCCGCCCAAGCGCCCGGGACCCTCCTTCTGGGTCCCCAATCTCAAAGCCTCTGTGACACCTGCAGCCTAGGACCCTTGGTCCCTCCACACCTCTCTCGGGGCCCTCGACCCCAGGCAGCTCCCAGGCAGCTCAACCACCAGACCCACATGCCACAGAGCCTCGGTCCCTCCATGCCCTGTGGAGCCTCGTAAACCCACACACACTTAGGGAGCCTGTGTCTCCCCCACCCTACAGGGCCTGGGTCCCCTTACCCCCATTCCCCATGCAGCCTCTTCCACTCCTGTCCTACCTGCGCCCCACAGACTCTCTCTTCCACCCCTCGCCCCCCAGCCCCTATGCCCAACCCAGACTCTGTTCCCCTCCATGGCCCACTGAGCTTGCATCGCCACACCTCCCATGCCCCAGAGATCCTGTGTCCCCCGCCTACACCCCACAGACCCTGTTCCCCTCCATGCCCCCTGGAGCCTGCATTCCAAAGTGCTGGGCTTACAGGCGTGAGCCATCGCCAGGCTAATTTTTGGATTTTCAGTAGAGACGAGGTTTCGCCATGTGGGCCAGGCTGCTCTTGAACTCCTGACCTCAGGTGATCCACCTGTCTCCATCCCCCGAGTGGGGCAGGTGGACAGGAGGGTGGGGAGTCCGGGAGCTCGGATGCAGGAACCGCAGGAGGCCCCGGCTGCTCGCTGCTGCCACCGTGAGGCCAACGCCAGGTTATTGTATGAATCGAGCTGCTTTTGTCTGCTGTGAGATTTACAAGAGAAAACTTTAAAAAATACTTTGCTTGGCCAGACGCAGTGGCTCACGCCTGTCATCCCAGCACTTTGAGAGGCCCAGGCGGGTGGATCACCTGAGGTCAGGAATTTGAAACGATCCTGGGCAACCTGGTGAAACCCCATCTCTACTAAAAATACAAAAATTAGCCGGGTGTGGTTGGCGCGCACCTGTCATCCCAGCTACTCGGGAGGCTGAGGCAGGAGAATCGCTTGAACCTGGGAGGCGGAGGTTGCAGTGAGCGGAGGTCTCACCACTGCACTCCAGCCTGAGCGATGAGTGAAACTCCTTCTCAAAAAAAAAAAGTACTTGGCTTGAGCCGAGGAGCCAGGTTTTCCTCTCCACGGGCCGGAGCCTGTGTGCACAGAGGTCCTTGTGTTGTCCAGGACTGCGTGGGAGGGCTGAGTGCAGCCTGGATGAGTATGGGGAGGCCAGGATCCGGGCAGAGAGGCTTGTGGATCCATAAATGCACCCTTGGAGGAAGCGTGTGGGGCCCACAGCCTGGGAGCCGGCAGAGGGTCTCTGGGACCTGCCTTGCAAGGGCTTTGCACACAGGCCACCTGCACACATGGTGGCTTCACGAGAGAGCCCGGGTCGTCATCAGAGGAAGAGACACACAAAGTGTGCTCTGTCCACACAGTGGAATACTACGCAGCCATGAACAGGAACCTGGGGACACTGCCCTCGGTGAGAGGAGCCAGACACAAGAGAAATGGAACCTAAGGGGCAGAGGGTCTTCTTTGAGTCATGAGAATGTGCTAGCTAGGGAGAGGTGGGGGCAGCTTAAGAGACGTGGGGGCAGCTCGGGAGAGGTGGGGGCAGCGTCTCACAGCACGTGTTTGTGGAACAGAGAGCAGCTCCGTCTGGGAGGCGAATCCGCGTGTTCGCTTCTGACCAACCCCTGCTCTGGGAAGGCCCCGAAGATGATTTTGCCACTTTCTCCAACGTGACCTAAATCCCACCCTTGGCTCAAAGTACCCTGGACCAGAAACCCTGCCCTTAGCAGGTGCACGTGGCTGCCCCTGAGGCCACCTTCCCTGCCCCTGAGGCCACCCCCACCCACAGCAACGTTTTCCTGCATTTTCCTTCCCTGGGGTGAAGCCCTGGGTCTGCAGAAAGCACCGGGATCCACTCTCCTCGGAGATACTGCTTCTTTCCTACTTATTTCTACATATTTCTTTCTAAGACTCTGGATGAGTCAGTTTCTTTCTTCAGCCCTCAGTTTCCTTGGCCTCTGGGGTGGGGTTTGCACAGACCTGCCCGGGGCAGAACCACGTGCTAAATGCTAGTGAACTGGTGGCTCACGCCTGGAATCCCAGCGCTTTGGGAGGCCGAGGGGGGCAGATCACGAGGTCAGGAGATCGAGACCATCCTGGCTAACACGGTGAAACCCCGTCTCTACTAAAAATACAAAAAGTTAGCCGGGCGAGGTGGCGGCGCCTGTAGTCGGGAGGCTGAGGCAGGAGAATCTCTTGAACCTGGTATAATGTGGAAAAAACAAAACACAAAAAAAACCCTGTGCCAGACACAGCTCACAAGGCCTTCCGTCTTTAGGCTCAGAACAGCAGCCTCAGGGGGGATAAAATACTGGAATATATAAGGGGCTCAAACAAGTCAGTAGAAAAGAATCTTATAATCCGATTTAAAAATGGGCAAAAAGTCATAAAAACAACAACATCATGCCTTTTGCAGGAACGTAGCCGGAGTTGCAGGCCATTGTCTTCAGCAACAGAGGAACAGAAAACCAGATACCCACACGTGCTCACGTGTAAGTGGGAGCTCAATGACGTGAACACAGAGCGGGGAACGGCACACACTGGAGTCGATGGGAGGGTGGAGGGTTAAGGGTGGGCAGAGGGAGAGTCAGGAAAAGTCACTACTGGGTACCAGGCTTAATACCTGGGTGATGAAATCATCCGTACAACAGGAACCCACGGCACAAGTTCACCTCTCACCAGCCTGCGCATGTACCCCTGAACTGAAAAGTGAAATATATTAAAAAAATTAAATTAAAATGTGAAAACGGCCAAAGATATGAATAGACATTTCTGGAAAGAAGATACACAAATGGCAAACGGGTATATGAACAGGTGTTCAATAACCATTGACCGTCACAGAAATGCACATAAAAACTACAATGAAGTGGCCGGGCGCGGTGGCTCACGCCTGTAATCCCAGCACTTTGGGAGGCCGAGGCGGGCGGATCACGAGGTCAGGAGATCGAGACCATCCTGGCTAACACGGTGAAACCCCGTCTCTACTAAAAATACAAAAATTAGCCGGGCGTGGTGGCGTGCGCCTGGAATCCCAGCTACTCGGGAGGTTGAGGCAGGAGAATCGCTTGAACCCGGGAGGCGGAAGCCGCAGTGAACTGAGATTACAACACTACACTCCAGTCCGAGACACAGAATGAGACTAGGTCTCAAAAAAAAAAAAAAAAAAAGAACAATAGGGTCTCGAACCGCAGCTCACGAAGCCCAGGGATGGGCCCCACAGTGAGACTGTGTGGGTTTCCAAGCAGTTTTCTGGGGCACAGAATGTCTTCGGAATCAGCAGGGAAAATGGTTCTGGGCAAGCTCCGGCCGTGACGTGGACCTGGGGTTCCGGGGCCCTCTCTTCTGGGCCGGCCGGGCCCCCTGGCACCTGTGCCCTCTGGCGACGTGCCCCGGCCTTGGCAAGGCGTCTCCGTTCTTCCCATCCCCTGGAGGTGGAGCACGGCCTGTGCCTGGGTCAAGGACGCTGGAGGCTTCTGTGGAATCTGAGCCGCTCCCTTCCAAGGCCGGCACCTGCTGTCCTTTGATCTTGGGGTTCCCGCCGAGCCAGGCTGTGACCTGGTGCCCCCTGGAGCTGGGTTTCCTTTATCCTCCTTGGTCTTTCCTGTCACCGCCCCAGGGGCTCCCCTCGCCGGCTGCGTAGACAGACGGATTTCTCACCACCACAGGGCTGCGTCTCCTTATTCCTCAACCCGGTCTCCCCAGGGACCCCAGGAGGGGAGTTTTGCGGGACAATTTGGTGGGTTAGGGGGTCAGAAAGTGTGCCGTGCTGATCGCCTGGGGCAGCGATGAGCTCACAGGGACTCAAAGCTGAGTCAGTTCCTGGGTGGCGGCCACAGACCAGGGGAGCCGGTTGGTTCTCTGGGTGGTACCAGCTGCTCCGTCCAGCGCAGGGACATATCTCAGCACGACCGTCGGTTTCACAAGAGGGATGTCTTCCCAGGAGCAATTCGAGCACGGCCAGAATCTTGGAGCCTCCAGCGGCCTGAGTCTGAATCCATCGTTTCTAATCCAGGTGCCTGAGTCTGAACCCGTCATTTCCAATCCAGCGGCTAATTTGTTTGTCCTGTAAACGCAGTCTTGTCCCCGGGCAAGAAGCAGGTTTGCTTTGGGAAAGGGACTGTTATCATCTTTGTTTGCAAGCTAAACTACTATAGAGCAAGTTCCTCCCAAAGATACTGTGGCTGACACCCAGGAGGGACGAAGGACAGCTGGGAGGTTCGAAGCAACAGGGACTCAGTGAGGTCAGATCCCTTCACTGTCCGCATGTTCTCGTGTACGATTTTGGCGGGCCGGGCGCAGGGGCTCACGCCTGTCATCCCACCACGTCTGGGAGGCTGAGGGGGGTGGATCACAAGGTCAGGAGTTCAAGACCAGCCTAGCCAATGTGACGAAAGCCCGTCTCGACTAAAAATACCCAAACTAGCCGCGTGTGGTGGCAGGTGCCTGTGGTCCGAGCCACCCAGGAGGCCGAGACAGGAGAATGGCTTGAACCCGGGAGGCGGAGGTTGCAGTGAGCCGAGATCGCGCCACCGCACTCCAGCCTGGGGGACAGAACGAGACTCGGTCTCAAAAAAAAATTGTTTTTGCAAAAGCGGTTTCAAGCCCAGGGAGAACAGTCCTTTCCTGTGGTACCTGCCTGGACCGGCCCACCGGCTCCCTCCCTCAGGGGTGGGGGTCTCTGGGGTTACCATGCAGGCCGCACCTGTTCCTGGGGGCTGCCTAGAGGGCCCCCACTCAGGGGCAGCCGAGGGCCTCAAAGGGGCAGCAGAGACGCCAATTCCTGCTGGGGTCCGTTGAGGTTATCTGTGGTTAATTTTTATCTAAAAGGTGATGCAAGCTTGTTTTCAAAACGCAAACAGGCCAGTGAAGTGGCTCAGGTCTGTCATCCCAGCACTTGGGGAGGCCGAGGTGTGGGGATCGCTTGAGCCCAGATTTAGAGACCAGCCCGGGCAACACAGCCAGGTCCTGTCTCTGCAACAAATAATCATTATAAATACATAAAAATACAAATGCCCCAGTAAAGATGTTTATAAAGTAAAAGACAAGGAAAAGAATCTCTTTTCTCACCTCCTCTATTCTTCAGAAAAGGGAACCCATTCATACCCAATACTTATTTTTAATCATTCAATTTGCAATTTAATCCCTGAATTTTGCATTCAGTTTGCATATTTAGTTTTAATCGTGCAATGTTAAATTATATAATGTCAACTTACCCGTTTCAAAGTGTGCACTGGAGTGGCGTTTAGTGCAATCACAATGTGGCAGGATTTTTTTTTTTTTTTTTTTGAGATAGCCTCTCTCTGTAACTCCATCACCCAGGCTAGAGTGCGGTGGCGCGATCTCGGCTCATCACAACCTTCACCTCCTGGGTTCAAGCGATTCTCCTGCCTCAGCCTCCGGAGTAGCTGGGATTACAGGCGCCCGTTACCACGCCCGGCTGATTTTTGCATTTTTAGTCCAGACGGGGTTTCACCATGTTGGCCAGGATGGTCTTGATCTCCTGACCTCGTGATCCGCCTGCCTCGGCCTCCCAAAGTGCTGGGATGACAGGCGTGAGCCACCGCGCCCGGCCCTGCAACCTGTTTTATCAGCAGGGTCTTTGGGACCCGTATCCGTGTGGCCCTATGACTGGGAAGCCCAGGAAAGTAGCCCAAGAAGGAGCGGCTCTGGTTTAAACGCCTCTGACATTAGCAGCTACTGTTTGCACAAGCAAAAAAATAAAACCAGCAGATTCTTTCATCAGGGGCCCGTTTGAAGTTCCTCTCTGGGTTATTGGAACTTTTTTTTTTTTCCTTTTAGACAGAGTCTCGCTCTGTGGCCCAGGCTGGAGCGCAGTGGTGCGATCTCGGCTCACCGCAACCTCCGCCTCCTGGGTTCAAGCGGTTCTCCTGCCTCAGCCTCCCGAGTAGCTAGGACGGCAGGTGCCCGCCACCATTCCCGGCTAATTTTTGTACCTTTAGTCAAGACAGGGTTTCACCATGTTGGCCAGGCTGCTCTCAAACTCCTGACCTCAGGTGATCCACCCTCCTTGGCCTCTGAAAGTCAGCCGATTGCATTCTTCTGAGTCCTTCATCAGACTGCCACTATGTAAACAACTGAGCCTGGCTCCCCGAATCTGTATTTTTACATAAACCATAGGAGGGAGGAAGCCATCAGAGATGCCTTTGTCCCAGCGGAACCTTCCCGGGGTGACTTTGAAAAGAATGGGAGGCAGGTTGGCCCCAGGTAGTCTCCAGCTTGAGTTTTCCCTTTTTAGTTTAGTGAGTTTAAGGTTCCAAGATTTATTTTCGTTTCACAGTATGTACGTACGCATATTTATACTTGTGTGTGTCCCATCCAGCAAAGCTCACTGTGGAAATATAAATACAGAGTGAGAACACTGATAAGGAGGAAGGAAGGAAGGAAGGAAGGAAGGAAGGAAGGAAGGAAGGAAGGAAGGAGAAAGAAGGAAATAAGGAAGGAAGGAAAGAAAGAAAGGAAAGGAGAAAGGAAGGAAAGAGAAAGAAAAAGAAAGAAGGAAAGAAGGAAGAAAGAAAAGAAAGAAAGTAAAGAAAGAAGGAAGAATGGAAGAAAAAGAAAGAAAGGAAAGAAAGAAAGGAAGGAAGAGAAAGAAAGGAAAGGAAGGAAGGAAAGAGAAAGAAAGAAAAAGAAGGAAGAAAGAAAAGAAAGAAACAAAGAAAGGGAAAGAAGGAAGGAATGAAGAGAAAGAAAGAAAAAAAGAATGAAAGAAAGAGGAAATAAGGAAGGAAGGAAAGAACGGAAAGGAAAGGAAGGAAGGAAAGAGAAAGAAGGAAGAAAGAAAGAAAAAAGGAAAGAAGAAGAAAGAAGGAAGGGAAAGAAAGAAAGAAGGAAGGAAGGAAGGAAGGAAGGAAGGAAGGAAAGAAAGAAACCTAGAGAGAAAGAAAAGGACACACAGAAAGCAGAAGTGTGGCAGAGACACGGCTGCATTGGGTGCAACTTGGCGTTTACCTCGTTTGAACCCGGTTTGAACATTTGGCTGAAATTCAGTGATTGGCACAAGAGTAGGTTCTGGTCTGTTTAAACCTCCCGTTAACGTCGCAGTTCACTGTGTACAGGGAAACGTTTAGGCCGAACTTGACATATGTCAGGAGGCAATCTCAGGAACCGTCAGTATTGTAGACAGAAGTCCTTCTTTTTTCCTTTTTCGGTAGAGACAGGATCTCACTGTGTCACCCGGGCTGGAGGGCAGCGGTGTGATCACAGCTCACTCAGCCTCGACCTCCTGGGCCCAAGTGATCCTCCCTCCTCAGCCTCCTGAGTAGCTGGGGCTACGGGAGGAGGGATGAGGTCTGCGTAGCTGGTACTACAAGTGCACACACCACTACGCCCAGCTAATTTCTATGTTTTTTGTAGAGACAGGGTCTCGCTCTGTTGCCCAGGCTGGTCTGGAACTCCTGGGCTCAGGCCATCTGCCTGCCTCGGCCTCCCAAACGTGCTGGTTTTTCAGTCTCTGTTGACTTGACCCGTGGAAAGTGGTAATCTGTGTTATTGTTGAATACGGGTGTGTTGGACCAGGTGTTTGTATCTGTTTTGACTCTTCTCTACAAAATTGAGTGACTCTCCTGCTGTGTGTGTGGTCAGAGGACATTTCGGGACTTGCAGGGACAGGTGCACCTGGGATCGGGGTGATCCCTTGGGCCAGAGGAAATCACTCCTTCTTTTTTTTTTTTAGACGGAGTCTCGCTCTGTCGCCCAGGCTGGAGTGCAGTGGCCTGATCTCGGCTCACGGCAACCTCCATCTCCCGGGTTCAAGTGATTCTCCTGCCTCAGCCTCCCGAGTAGCTGGGACGACAGACACCCACCACCACGCCCGGCTAATTTTTGTATTTTTGGTAGAGACAGGGTTTCACGGTGTTGGCCAGGCTGGTCTTGAACTCCTGACCTCAGGGATCCACCCGCCTCAGCCTCCCAAACTGCTGGGATTCCAGGCGTGAGTCATGGCGCCCGGCCAGCCTTACCGTTCTTTAGTCAGTACTTAGAATGCAAAATCATGCCCTGCTTCCCAAACCCACAAACCTGCAGAGATAAGAGCTATAGACGCGGAGAATACGTTTTCCAGAGGTGTGATTTAGGAAGCCTATACGGATTGCTCATAAAAATCAGTGTGTCTGACCAGGCATACTGGTCAGGTGGCTCACGCCTGTCATCCCAGCACTGTGGGAGGCCGAGGCGGGTGGATCTCCCGAGGTCAGGAGTTCGAGACCAGCCTGGCCAACATGGTGAAACCCCGTCTCTACTAAAAATACAAAAATTAGCCGGGCGTGGTGGCAGGTGCCTGTCATCCCAGCTACTTGGGAGGCTGAGGCAGGAGAATCGCTTGAACCCGGGAGGCGGAGGTTGCAGTGAGCCTTCCCAGTAGATGGGATTACAGGTGCGTGCCACGATGCCTGGCTACATTTTACATATATATATATGTATTTAGTAGAGACGAGGTTTCATCATGCTGGCCATACTGGTCTTGAACTCCTGGTTCTAGTGATCCGCCCGCCTTGGCCTCCCAAAGGTGCCCCTTTTCTCTGGTAAAGGGGTAAGACCCAGCTTCGCAGACACAATTCCGTATCCTTTCCACGTCATCTCGCTTCTCAGCAAGGATGGGGAAAACAGAATTGGTGACTTTCTATTTATTTTTTATTTTTTGGGACAGAGTCTCGCTCTGTCACCCAGGCTGGAGTGCAGTGGTGCGATCTCGGTTCACCGCAACCTCCGCCTCCCGGTTCAAGCGATTCTCCTGCCTCAGCCTCCCAAGTACCTTGGACTACAGGTGCACGCGGCCTCACCCGACTTTTTTTTTTTTTTTGTATTTTAGTACAGACGGGGTTTCACCATGTTGCCCAGGCTGGTCTCGAACTCCTGAGCTAGGCTCAGTCCCAAAGTGCTAGGATGACAGGCGTGAGCCACCGCGTCCGGCCTGGTGACGGTTTTAAAGAAGCCAGCTCAGAACACAGCAGCTTCGGGAATCGCACCTGTGTCCGGGGCTCCCAGGTTTGTGCCTCTGTTCCCGGCGATGACCCAGAAACCCTCCCTGCTCGCTCTAAACCACCGGTGAGAATGGCCGGAAACGGGATGGGATAACGCTCTGGGCCCAGTGAAGGTGGCGGCCGCGGGTCCGTCTCTGTCTCCTGCATTCTTGACCAGGACCCCATAAATCATCCAACCTTTCATCTCTGCCTCGGGGGGGCCTTCAGGCCGCAGACCCAGGACCGGTAAATCATCAAACCTTCATCTCCGCCTGGTGTCTCTCCTAGCGTGGGAGGGTTGTTCCCCATCCTGAATATTCGAAACTCAACCCGGGGTCATGTGATTTTTTTTTTTTTGAGACGGAGTCTTGCTCTGTCGCCCAGGCTGGAGTGCAGTGGCCAGATCTCGGCTCACTGCAAGCTCCCCCTCCCGGGTTCACGCCATTCTCCTGCCTCAGCCTCCCGTGTAGCTGGGACTACAGGCGCCCATCACCTCGCCCGGCTAGTTTTTTGTATTTTTAGTAGAGACGGGGTTTCACCGTGTTAGCCAGGATGGTCTCGATCTCCTGACCTCGTGATCCGCCCGTCTCGGCCTCCCAAAGTGCTGGGATTACAGGCTTGAGCCACCGCGCCCGGCGGTCATGTGATTTTCTAGTGGAGAAGAGAATTTTCCATTCCGGGAAGCACCTGGACCAAGGGCTTCCGGGCCCGGCCTTGGGAGGGCTTTGCAAACACCCCTTGCCGGGCACAAGGGCACGGTCAACAGGGAAGTCCCAGCAATTTACGGGGGCTCACTCTGGGCCCACTTCACTCAAGCACCATTCACAACCCTCGGCTCGCAGAAAAGAGGCAGCGCCGAGGCTCGGACCACACGTCCCTCCACCCACACGATGTCCCCACCTGGTGTCCAGCCCACACCTGGCCGCCCAGGACACGGAGGGAGGAAGGGCCGGGCCCGTGACTGTGTGAGGAGGTGTGGAAGCCGCCGTCCTGCTCCCTGTCACACCAGGGCAGAGGTCATGTTGTGGCTCTCCCAGGGCTGTGGAAGGAGGCGGAGAACAGGAGGCTGGTGTCCCCGCAGGGTCTCAGTGAAGGGAGGAGGGAGGAGGGCGAAGGGGGAAAGAGGCAGAAGGGAGGAAACAGATGGGCCAAGAGGAAGCCGCAGGGGGCCCTGGGCAGAGACGGGGGAGTCTCAGTGAAGAGAGGAAGGAGGAGGCAGAGGAGGGAGAAGGAGCAGGGGGAGGAGGGAGGAGAGGGGAGGAGCAGGGGAGGAGGGCGGAGTGTGGGGAGCCCCCGGGGCCTGAGTTAGGATGGAAAGAAGCAGAGAGGCCGGTGGCCTGATGAGATGTCCCCGTGCCAGGACAGCAGCCGCCCCCGAATGTTCCGTGCACTCTCTGAGGCCCTGTCCGGGCGTCCAGCCTGGGGTGGGAGACAGCAGGGTGCGTGGGGGGCAGCCGGGCAGAGGCAGGAACGGGCCCCAGACAGACCCCTGACTCGGGCTCCTGGTTAGCCCCGGGGGAGAGATCCCAGGCGTGGGCAGCGCTGGGAGAACCCACTTCCACTGCCGGAGACATCACAGGCTGCTCAGGGCCCGGACGGACGAGGCCCACGGGGGCCGGGAGAGGTGGGAACCTGCAGGGGAAGACCCCAGTCGGGTCGCTGGCCAAGGCGCTCGGAGCCTGCAGGCTTCAGTCTGCCGGTCCCATGCCTTGTCCCGGGGGCTCAGACGACAGCACCTGTTCGCCTCGACCTGGGGGCTCCGGGGGACCCACCGTGGCTGCAGCCAGTGGCCCGAGTGGGGCCCGTCCGTCAGAACCTCAACGTCCCCTGCAGGGGCCCCTCTGAACACAGCTTGGGGACGTCCTTGTAAACCCCTGACTGGGGGAATCCGGGGTCACTGCTGGGTTCCCTGGGGGGATCTTCCCGCCCATGGTCCTGGCCTGTGAGGGCCCCGTGGCCCCTGCCCTGACCCTGGGGGACTCCGGGGACACTGCTGGGTTCCCTGGGGGGGATCTTCCTGCCCCCGGTCCTGGTCTGTGAGGGCCCCAGCCCCTGCCCTGACCCTGGGGGACTCTGGGGACACTGCTGGGTTCCCTGGGGGGATCTTCCCGCCCCCGGTCCTGGTCTGTGAGGACCCGGGCCCTCCCCTGACCTGGGCATTGGGGTCCCCGCGTGAGTTCGGGGCGGGTGTTCGCTGCCCAGCCGGGTGGGGACAGACGCGTGGCGGGGCGGGACGTCCCTCCTCCTCCGGCAGGAATGTCCGTGCCAGCCAATGGCAGCGGCCCGGGTGTGTTTTAGGGACAGTCCCCCGCAGACACCGGCGGGAGCGGCCAGGAGCCCTGAGACTCGCGCGGCTGGAAGGTGAGTGTGTCCACCCCGTGCTGCTGATGCCGGTTCCCCTGCGGGGGACGTGGGGGCCGGGGACAGCGCCCGCTGCGGGCTGGGGATGGGGAACCCGCGTTTCCGTCATTCAGGTTCCTTCTCCTCCTCCTCGTCCCGGGAGCCTTAGGCGGGGGCACGGGCCGGGGGACGGTCGCCTGCGATCCGTGGCCTGTAACCCTCGCAGGCCCGGAATTGTCTGCTGGGCCAGAGCCAGTGTGGACACGGCCCGGGACGGTCAGGGAATGAGCCTGGGGGCCACGGCTTGCTTCACCGGTCGGACGTCCTCGCTCGGCCGCCGGGGCCTGGATGGGGAGGTCGGGGCAGCTGGGACTGTGGGGACGGTGGACGGGGGATGCCGGGATCTGAGCACTCCGGTCCGGTCCCTCCGTGGATTCACCCAGCAGCTATTCGCCCCGTGCGTTCCAGGTGCGGGTCACGGCCACTCACGGCTCTGGGACGCGAGGCTCCCCGAGGACTCAGCAGGCGGGAAGGTGTAGGTGTCTCACCTGGCTGGCGGGTCACGGGCGGCTCGGCCCGTCCGTCATCTGTGCAGTCCCATGGCGACGGCGACGGCCGCAGGGTGCAGAGGACCGGGGTGGAGGGGACCCGGGTGGAGGGGACCGGGGTGGAGAGAACATCCCCCAGGAAGGGTCAGTGCTCTTCGGGGCGGCCTCAGACCCCACTCCCATGTGCCGTCTGGAGGAGATGGCAGACGTGGCTGGGACTGGGGGACACCTGGGGCTCCTTCCTGTTCAACTTTGTCTTGTGTAGGGAGGGATAGGGGGATGTGGGGCGGGAGGGACGCCCTCAGTGGTCCGGGGACCTGGGGTGTGATGAAAGAGTCTCTGACGGGAGGGAGGGACTGTGACGGGAGGGGAGGAGGATGACCGGGAGGGGAGGAGGATGACCGGGAGGGGAGGAGGATGACCGCAGCCAGAGTTGGTGGAACTGTTCATGACACAGAGGATGTGACTGTTCACCTCTGGTTCTGGCCTATCTTGGGAGACACCAGTTTCCTTGAGTCTCTGAACCAAAAAGTATGTGAGACAGGCCTCAGGACATTGCGAAAGTGTGTTTTGCTGGCCGGGCGCTGTGGCTCACGCCTGTCATCCCAGCACTTCGGGAGGCCGAGGAGGGCGGATCACGAGGTCAGGAGTTCGAGACCAGCCTGGTCAACATGGTGAAACCGCGTCTCTACTAAAAATACAGAAAATTAGCCGGTTGTGGTGGCAGGTGCCTGTCATCCCAGCTACTCGGGAGGCTGAGGCGGGAGAATCACTTGAACCCGGGAGGCTGAGGTTTGGTGAGCTGAGATCACACCACTGCACTCCAGCCTGGGCTGCAGACTGAGACTCCGTCTCAAAAAACAAAAAACAAAACAAAAAAGAAAAAAGAAAATTAGCCGGGCGAGGTGGCGGCACCTGTAGTCCCAGCTACTCGGGAGGCTGAGGCAGGAGACTGGCGGGAACCCGGGAGGCGGAGGTTGCAGGGAGCCGAGATCGCACCACTCACTCCAGCCTGGGTGACAGAGAGAGACTCCGTCCTAAAAAAAAAAAAAAAAAAGTGTTTCTTGCCGAGGTTGGGAACAAGCCTACGGCCCAGCCTGAGGAGGTCCTGACGCCCTGGGCCCCAGGTGGTCGAGGACAGCTTGGTTTTATGCCTTTTAAGGAGACGTCAGGCCTGAATCAGAACGTGTAAGAGGAACCTGGGCTCTGTCAAGCGTGTCCGTGTGAACAGACCACCAAACAGGCACCGTGGGAGCCATAAAAGCTGTTTACTGACTTGGGTGCTGAGTCCGAAAAGAGAGTCAACAAAGGGGGAGATGGGGAAGGGCTGGGTTGATAGGAGTTGGGGAGGTCACAGAAAGTGACAGCCAAATGTGCGGATCTGAAGGGGCGGCCGGCCTCTCCACACCTGTGGGGGTTTCTGTGTGTCAGGTGCCGAGAAAAGAAATAAGTATAGAGCAAGGGGACCGGCGCTGAGGGACCCCAGGCAGGCACCGGTCTCTGAGTTCCCTCAGTATTCATTGATCATTATCTCTTTACCATCTCGGAGACGGGGATGTGGCAGGACAATAGGGTAACAGTGGGGAGAGGGTCAGCAGGAAAACATGCGAACAGAGATTTCTGTGTCATCAATACCTTTAAGGAAAGGTGCCGTGCCTTGCATGCATACAAACATCTGTACAAACATCTCGTATGCACACATCTGGAATGCAAACATGAAACAGCAGCAGTGCCGCTGGCACGTCTCACCTCCAGCCCTAAGGCGGTTTTCTCCCATCGCAGTAAATAGAACACACAGTCGGGTTTTACACCGACACGGTCCATGGCCCAGGGACCAGCAGGAGACCGAGGCCTTCCTGTGTCTCAACTGCCAAGAGGCCGTCCTCTTTTACTAATCCTCCTCAGCACAGACCCTTTATGGGTGTCAGTCTCTCCCTTCCCACGAGGCCGAGGCCGTATCTCAGACTATCCCATGGGGAGAAACCTTGGACAATACCTGCTTTTCCCGGGCAGAGGTCCCTGCGGCCGGCCGGCCTTCCGCAGTGTTTATGTCCCTGGGTACACTCGAGATTAGAGAATGGTGATGACTTTTACCAAGCACACTGCCTTCAAGCCCTTCTTTAACAAAGCACATCCTGCATAGCCCTGAATGCATTAAACCTTGAGTCAACACAGCACACGTTCCTGCGAGCACAGGGTTGGGGCTGGGGTTACAGATTAACAGCTTCTCAAGGCAGAAGAATTTCTCCGAGGACAGAACAAAGTGGAGTCTCTTATGTCTGTAGACACGGTAACAGTCTGATCCCTCTTTCTTTTCCCCACGGTTATCTACTGTTAGCAGAGGAAGGGGTTACAAGGCGCACGGTGGACACATCCTAAGACTCATTGTCCAGAAGACGAACGGCACACGGTCGATGGATCAGCTAAGGTAGGGCAGGGACGAGTCAGAATAGGAAAACGTGGTAATTTTAGTTACTCAGTGAAGGCAGGCACTGGCTGTTTTACTTCTGCGTCGTTCTTTGCTTCGACTGCTCCCGACTTCTCGGCTCCTGCAGGCCTCCGGGAGGTGTACGTGCAGGTCGCGGGGGTGATAACGGCTGAGGTTCGGCTCAGAGGCCTGACGGGTTAAATGTGTGAAGGCAGGACAGCTCGATGGGCGGCGAGGCGGACTTCCAGGTCAGAACTAGATTGTAAAATTGTTCTGACTGGCAATTGGTTGAAAGAGTTCTTATTAGGCCGGGTGCGGTGGCTCACGCCTGTCATCCCAGCATTTTGGGAGGCCGAGGCGGGCGGATCAGCTGAACTCGGGAGTTCGAGACCAGCCTGGCCAACGCGGTGAGACCCACTCGCGACTAAAAATATGAAAAATTAGCTGGGAACGGTGGCAGGGGCCTGTAATCCCACCGGTTCTGGAGGCTGAGGCAGGAGAATCTCTTGAACCCGGGAGGCGGAGGCTGCAGTGAGCTGAGATCGTGCCGCTGCACTCCAGCCTGGGCAACAGAGCAAGACCCTGTGTCTCCACACACACACACATACACACACACACACACACAGGTGTTATTCATAGAGAGGAATATCTGCATTAAGATAAGAGTGTGTGGAGACGAAGGTTTTTTGTGTTTGGATGGGAGTCTGGCTCTATCTCCCAGGCTGGAGCGCAGTGACACGATCTCGGCTCACTGCAACCTCCGCCTCCCGGGTTCAAGGGATTCTTCTGCCTCAACCTCCCGAGTCGCTGGGATGACAGGCACCTGCCACCACACCCGGTTTACTTTTGTGTTTTTAGTAGAGACGGGGTTTCGCCTTGTTGGCCAGGCTGGTCTCGGACTCCTGACCTCAGCTGATCCACCTGCCTCAGCCTCCCAAAGTGTTTGGGATGACAGGCGTGAGCCGCCGGGCGCCACCCAGACCTGCATTTTAACCTCCCCTCCACCCTGCGGCCCTGGGACCCTGGGCCTCCGGAGGTTCACAGCGTCCCTCCTGGCTGCAGAGGAGGGGTCCCCAGAACCGGCACAGGTGTAGTTGCTTCTGTTGAAGAAAGAGCCTGAGGCTGAGCTGACGTCCCCGAGGCTGATAAAGAATGGGTTCCTCAGGCCGGGCGCGGTGGCTCAAGCCTGTAATCCCAGCACTTTGGGAGGCCGAGACGGGCGGATCACGAGGTCAGGAGTTCGAGACCATCCTGGCTAACATGATGAAACCCCGTCTCTACTAAAAAATACAAAAAGCTAGCCGGGCGAGGTGGCTGGTGCCTGTAGTCCTAGCTACTCGGGAGGCTGAGGCAGGAGAATGGTGTAAACCCGGGAGGCGGAGCTTGCAGTGAGCTGAGATCCGGCCACTGCACTCCAGCTCGGGCAACAGAGCAAGACTCCGTCTCAAAAAAAAAAAAAAAAAAAAAAAAAGAATGGGTTCCTCCTCCTGGGCCCTGCAGGCTCTGGGGACCCTCCCTCCCTCCCTCCCTCCCTCCCAGTCCCGGCAGCCGGGAAGGCCTGAGCTCATCTGGCTTGCTGGGTCTGGGAGGAAGGGATTTTGGGAAGATGTAAATAAAAACAAAACCTACAGCCAGCTGGGAAGCCCTGCCTGAGTGTGGACGAGAAGCCAGCACGGGCAGCCGCCAGGAGCTGCAGACCCAGAGGATCTCGTCCTTTCTTGCAGCCCAGGGGGAGACCAGGCCTTTCATTCTGGGCTCAAGATCAACAATTCGAATTCCGAAGTCCCCCTGCGCTTGGGGCCCAAGGTGGGTCTGCAGTTTCAGCTGAAGTTTGTCTCCTCTTCCCCAGGAGGCCTGGGCTTCTTCCCTTCCTCTGGGTCCCATTTCTTTTATCTTTTCTTTTCTTTTTTTTTTTTTTTTTTTTTTGAGGCAGAGTCTCACTCGGTCACCCAGGCTGGAGTGCAGGGGTGTGATCTCGGCTCACCACAGCCCCCGACTCCTGGGTGCAAACGATTCTGAAGCCTCAGCCTCCTGAGTAGCTGGGGTTACAGGCGTCTGCCACCACAGCCGGCTACTTTTTGTACTTTTAGTAGAGATGGGGTTTCACCATGTTGGCCAGGCTGGTCTCGAACTCCTGACCTCATCTCCCAAAGTGCTGGGATGACAGGCGTGAGCCGCCGTGCCCTGCCCCTCCAGGTCTCATTTCTAAGAGGAGGCCCCTGGTCCACCACGGAACATTGCAGACACGTGAAACTCTCAACAGGATGATTTAGCCCTGAAAAATCTTACACACATAGCCAGGCGCGGTGGCGGACGCCTGTCATCCCAGCTACTCCGGAGGCTGAGGCAGGAAAATTGCTTGAACCTGGGAGGCGGAGGTTGCAGTGAGCCAAGATCGCGGCATTGCACTCCAGCCTGGGTGACAAGAGTGAAATTCTGTCTTTAAAAAAAAAATCGTACATACAGCTGGGCGCAATGGCTCACGCCTGTAATCCCAACACACTAGGAGGCTGAGGCAGGTGAATCACCTGAGGTCAGGAGTTCAACAGCCTGGCCAACATGGTGAAACCCCGTCTCTACTAAAAATACAAAAATTAGCCAGGTGTGGTGGCGGGCGCCTGTAATCCCAGCTATTCTGGAGGCTGAGGCAGGAAAACTGCTTGAACCCAGGAGGCGGAGGTTGCAGTGAGCCGAGATGGCGCCATTGCACTCCAGCCTGGGTAATAAGAGTGAAACTCTGTATTTAAAAAGAAAAGAAAAAACCCAAAAAGTTATATACAGTTCAGAGGCAGAGAATTTACAAGCTTTCTAAAATGCCCTTATGAAAGAGTCTCTTTCCTTATTTTCAGCATTATATATTTATATTTTATATATTTATATATATTTATATTTTATATATTTATATATATTTATATATTTATATATATATTTATATATATTTATATATTTATATATCAATTTATATATCACATATTTATTATATATCATTTATATAATATATATAAAATTTTATGTAATATATATTAAGTTTTATATTATATTAATACATAAAATTATATAAACATATAATGAATATATATTTATGTAATATATATTTATATAATATATATTTACATCATATATAATTAAATTATATAATAAACAATATATAAATTATATGATTTATATATTATATAAATTATATATATTTATATACTATGTATTATATAATATTGTATATATTTATTATATATTTATATATAATAAATATTTATTATATATTTATATTTTATAAATATATATTTATATCTAATAAACATATATTATATATTTATATATGTGTATTTTGGGGGCAGAGTCTTGCTGTGTCGCCCAGGCTGCAGTGCAGTGGTGATATGCTCTGGTGGTGCAGGAACACCAGGTTCTTCCTCTCCAGTGGAATTAAATAAGGCGACACGGACACCCGTGCAGTGGTTTTAAGGAGTGCAGCGTTTAACAGGCAAGAAGGGAAGGGAAGGGAAGGGAGGGCCGGGCAGGTGGCTCAGGCCTGGGATCCCAGCACCGCGGAGGCGGCGGGGAGCCTAGATCGCGCCATTTCACTGCAGCCTGGGCAATCAGAGCGAAATTCCATCTCAAAAAAAAAAAAAAAAAAAGGCGAAAGGGAAAGGAAAGGAAGTAGCCCGGACGGAGACAGAGGACTGGGGCTCCAAAGCGGAGGGAGGAGAGGAGGAGGAGCCCAGCCCGGGTGACGCAGCGCCTGGAGGAGGCGTGGCTGATTTGCATAGCGCTCAGCGGATTGGTCTGACCAGGCCTGTCATTCACGTAGCCCGCGAAAAACCTGGCCCGCCCAGCCCAGCCCAGCCCCGTAATATGCAAATACAGGCGCCATGATGTTCTACGCGCCTGGCGGTATGTGGGGGCGGCCATGATGGCGGGAACGTGGGGGCGGCCGGGATGGAGGGACCAGGTGGGGCGGCCGGGAGGGCGGGAACGTGTGGCGGCCATGATGGCGGGAACGTGTGGGGCGGCCGGGATGGGGAACGTGGGGGCGGCCATGATGTCGGGCACAGGTGGGAGCGGCTATGATGGCGGGAACGTGTGGGAGCGGCTATGATGGCGGGAACGTGTGGGGGCAGCCATGATGGCGGAACGTGTGGAGCGGCTATGATGGCGGGAACGTGTGGGGCGGCCGATGGGGAACGTGTGGGGCGGCCATGATGTCGGGCACAGGTGGGAGCGGCTATGATGGCGGGAACGTGTGGGAGCAGCTATGATGGCGGGAACGTGTGGGGCGGCCATGATGGCGGGAACGTGTGGGGCGGCTATGATGGCGGGAACGTGTGGGAGCGGCTATGATGGCGGGAACGTGTGGGGCGGCCGGGATGGGGAACGTGGGGGCGGCCATGATGTCGGGCACAGGTGGGAGCGGCTATGATGGCGGGAACGTGTGGGGCGGCCGGGATGGAGGGACCAGGTGGGGCGGCCGGGAGGGCGGGAACGTGTGGGGCAGCCATGATGGCGGGAACGTGTGGGGCGGCCGGGATGGGGAACGTGTGGGGCGGCCATGATGTCGGGCACAGGTGGGAGCGGCTATGATGGCGGGAACGTGTGGAGCGGCTATGATGGCGGGAACGTGTGGGGCGGCCATGATGGCGGGAACGTGTGGGAGCGGCTATGATGGCGGGAACGTGTGGGGCGGCCATGATGGCGGGAACGTGTGGGGCAGCCGGGATGGGGAACGTGTGGGGCGGCCGGGAGGGCGGGAACGTGTGGGGCGGCCGGGATGGGGAACGTGTGGGGCAGCCATGATGGCGGGAACGTGTGGGGCGGCCGGGATGGGGAACGTGGGGGCGGCCGGGATGGGGAACGTGTGGGGCAGCCGGGATGGGGAACGTGTGGGGCGGCCGGGATGGGGGAACGTGTGGTGGCGGGCGCCTGTAATCCCAGCTATTCTGGAGGCTGAGGCAGGAAAACTGCTTGAACCCAGGAGGCGGAGGTTGCAGTGAGCCGAGATGGCGCCACTGCACTCCAGCCTGGGTAATAAGAGCAAGACTCTGTATTTAAAAAGAAAAGAAAACCCAAAAAGTTATATACAGTTCAGAGGCAGAGAATTTACAAGCTTTCTAAAATGCCCTTATGAAAGAGTCTCTTTCCTTATTTTCAGCATTATATATTTATATTTTATATATTTATATATATTTATATTTTATATATTTATATATATTTATATATATTTATATATTTATATATTTATATTTTATATATTTATATATATTTATATATAATAAATATTTATTATATATCATTTATATAATATATATAAAATTTTATGTAATATATATTTATATTTATATATATTTATATATATATTTATATATATTTATATTTTATAAATATATATTTATATAATATATATTTATATATATATTTACATCATATATAATTAAATTATATAATAAACAATATATAAATTATATGATTTATATATTATATAAATTATATATATTTATATACTATGTATTATATAATATTGTATATATTTATTATATATTTATATATAATAAATATTTATTATATATTTATATTTTATAAATATATATTTATATCTAATAAACATATATTATATATTTATATATGTGTATTTTGGGGGCAGAGTCTTGCTGTGTCGCCCAGGCTGCAGTGCAGTGGTGATATGCTCTGGTGGTGCAGGAACACCAGGTTCTTCCTCTCCAGTGGAATTAAATAAGGCGACACGGACACCCGTGCAGTGGTTTTAAGGAGTGCAGCGTTTAACAGGCAAGAAGGGAAGGGAAGGGAAGGGAGGGCCGGGCAGGTGGCTCAGGCCTGGGATCCCAGCACCGCGGAGGCGGCGGGGAGCCTAGATCGCGCCATTTCACTGCAGCCTGGGCAATCAGAGCGAAATTCCATCTCAAAAAAAAAAAAAAAAAAAGGAGAAAGGGGAAAGGAAAAGGAAGTAGCCCCGGACGGAGACAGAGGGACTGGGGGCTCCAAAGCGGAGGGAGGAGAGAGGAGGGAGGAGCCCAGCCCGGGTGACGCGGCGCCTGGAGGAGGCGTGGCTGATTTGCATAGCGCTCAGCGGATTGGTCTGACCAGGCCTGTCATTCACGTAGCCCGCGAAAAACCTGGGCCGCCCAGCCCAGCCCAGCCCCGTAATATGCAAATACAGGCGCCATGATGTTCTACGCGCCTGGCGGTATGTGGGGGCGGCCATGATGGCGGGAACGTGTGGGGGCCGCCGGGATGGAGGGACCAGGTGGGGGCGGCCGGGAGGGCGGGAACGTGTGGGGCGGCCATGATGGCGGGAACGATGGGGGAACGTGGGGCGGCCATGATGTCGGGCACAGGTGGGAGCGGCTATGATGGCGGGAACGTGTGGGAGCGGCTATGATGGGGGGAACGTGGGGCGGCTGATGGGGAACGTGTGGGGCGGCCGGGATGGGGAACGTGGGGCGGCCATGATGTCGGGCACAGGTGGGAGCGGCTATGATGGCGGGAACGTGTGGGAGCGGCTGATGGGGAACGTGGGGCGGCCATGATGGCGGGAACGTGTGGGAGCGGCTATGATGGCGGGAACGTGTGGGAGCGGCTATGATGGCGGGAACGTGGGGCGGCCGGGATGGGGAACGTGGGGCGGCCATGATGTCGGGCACAGGTGGGAGCGGCTATGATGGCGGGAACGTGGGGCGGCCGGGATGGAGGGACCAGGTGGGGGCGGCCGGGAGGGCGGGAACGTGTGGGGCAGCCATGATGGCGGGAACGTGGGGCGGCCGGGATGGGGGAACGTGTGGGGCGGCCATGATGTCGGGCACAGGTGGGAGCGGCTATGATGGCGGGAACGTGTGGGAGCGGCTATGATGGCGGGAACGTGTGGGGCGGCCATGATGGCGGGAACGTGTGGGAGCGGCTATGATGGCGGGAACGTGTGGGAGCGGCTATGATGGCGGGAACGTGTGGGGCGGCCGGGATGGGGGAACGTGGGGCGGCCATGATGTCGGGCACAGGTGGGAGCGGCTATGATGGCGGGAACGTGTGGGGCGGCCGGGATGGAGGGACCAGGTGGGGGGGCGGCCGGGAGGGCGGGAACGTGTGGGGCGGCCATGATGGCGGGAACGTGTGGGGGCGGCCATGATGGCGGGAACGTGGGGCGGCCGGGATGGGGAACGTGTGGGGGCGGCCATGATGGCGGGAACGTGTGGGGGCGGCCGGGATGGGGAACGTGTGGGGGCGGCCGGGATGGCGGGAACGTGTGGGGGCGGCCATGATGGCGGGAACGTGGGGCGGCCATGATGGCGGGAACGTGTGGAGCGGCCGGGATGGCGGGAACGTGTGGGGGCGGCCATGATGGCGGGAACGTGGGGCAGCCGGGATGGGGAACGTGGGGCGGCCGGGATGGCGGGAACGTGGGGCGGCCGGGATGGGGAACGTGTGGGGGCGGCCATGATGTCGGGCACAGGTGGGGGCGGCCGGGATGGGGAACGTGTGGGGGCGGCCGGGATGGGGAACAGGTGGGGGCAGCCGGGGTGGGGGGGAACGTGGGGCGGCCGGGATGGGGAACGTGTGGGGGCGGCTGGGATGGGGAACGTGTGGGGGCGGCCATGATGGCGGGAACGTGTGGGGGCAGCCGGGATGGGGAACGTGGGGCGGCCATGATGGCGGGAACGTGGGGCGGCCGGGATGGGGAACGTGTGGGGGCGGCCATGATGGCGGGAACGTGTGGAGCGGCCGGGATGGGGAACGTGTGGGGGCGGCCATGATGGCGGGAACGTGGGGCGGCCATGATGGCGGGAACGTGTGGGGGCAGCCGGGATGGGGAACGTGTGGGGGCGGCCATGATGTCGGGCACAGGTGGGGGCAGCCGGGATGGGGAACGTGGGGCGGCCGGGATGGGGAACAGGTGGGGGCGGCCGGGGTGGGGAACGTGTGGGGGCGGCCGGGATGGGGAACGTGGGGCGGCCGGGATGGGGAACGTGTGGGGGCGGCCGGGATGGGGAACGTGGGGCGGCCATGATGTCAGGCACAGGTGGGGGCGGCCGGGGTGGGGAACGTGTGGGGGCGGCCGGGATGGGGAACAGGTGGGGGCGGCCGGGGTGGGGAACGTGGGGCGGGGGCGGCCGGGGTGGGGAACGTGTGGGGGCGGCCGGGATGTCAGGCACAGGTGGGGGCGAGGGCAAGACGGCGTCGGTGGAAGCGCCCTGTTGACTGCGCCCACAGCTTTAAGGGCTCGTATTTACATATTAAAGGTTGCCAAGCCGGGTCTGAGAGCGGGGCTTTCACGCTAGACAGGAAACGTTTTTTGAAGCTGGGAAAACACCGTCCAAGGACCCCTTTTCCTCTCTTTCGCTCCTTTTAAAATTTGTTTTGGAGATGGGGGAGTTTCCCTCTTGTTGCCCAGGCTGGAGGGCAGTGACCCCATCTCTGCCCACTGCAACCTCCGCCTCCCGGGTTCAAGCGAGTCTCTTGCTTCAGCCTCCCGAGTCGCTGGGATCACAGGTGTGCGGTACCACGCCCGGCTAATTTTTTGTATTTTTAGTACAGACGGGGTTTCATCATGTTGGTCAGGCTGGTCTTGAACTCCCAACCTCAGGTGATCCACCTGCCTCGTTCTCCAAAAGTGCTGTGAGTACAGGCGTCAGCCACCGCCCCCAGCCCCCTTTTCCTCTCCATCTGTCTAAAATAATGTCTTAATAACTCTTACCACAGTGGCGATATCTCGGCCCACTGCAACCTCCGCCTCCCGGGTTCAAGTGATTCTCCTGCCTCAGCCTCCCAAGTAGCTGGGATGACACGTGTGCACCACCACGCCTGGTTGATTTTTGTATTTTTAGTAGAGACGGGGTTTCACCATGTTGGCCAGTGTGGTCTCGAACTCCTGACCTCGGGTGATCCACCCACCTCGGCGTCCCATTGTGCTGGGATGACAGGAGTGAGCCACCGCACCTGGCTGGCCCCACAGTAATTTAATATGCAGCCCAGAATGGGGCTTTCTTCCCACCTAATGTGCAAAATTCTCAAGCCCCGTTTTCCAAGTTCACCTGCATTACAGATGGAGTTTTTTCTGTTCTGTGTCTGTGCACAGAAGGCCCAGGAGTAAATTTACTCGGTTAAAGATTAAAGTCATGAAGCAGGCCGGGCACAGACGCTCATACCTAGAATCCCAGCACTTTGAAAGGCTGAGATGAGAGGATCTCTTGAGTCCGGGAGTTCCAGACCAGACTGGGCAACATAGCAAGACCCCATCTTCTGTCCTTCCCTCCCTTCCCTTCCTTCCCTCCCTTTCCTCTCTTTTCTTTCTTCCTTTCTTTCTCTTTTCTGTCTCCTTCCTCCTCCTCCTCCCTCCCTCCCTCCTCCCTCCTCCTCCCTCCCTCCCTCCCTCCCTCCCTCCCTCCTCCCTCCCTCCCTCCCTCCCTCCTCCCTCCTTCCTTCCTCCTCCCTCCCTTCCCTCCTCTTCTTGACAGGGTCTCGCTCTGTCGCCCAGGCTGGAGTGCAGTGGTGCAATCTCCGTTCGCTGTAACTTCCACCTCCCAGGCTCAAGCGATTCTCCTGCCTCAGCCTCCCGAGTAGCTGGGACTACAGGCCATGTTAGTACCGCCCGGCTAATTTTTTTGTATTTTTAGTAGAGGGGGGGTTTCAGCATGTTGGCCAAGCTAGTCTTGAACTCCTGACCTCAAATGATCCACACGACTCAGCCTCCCAAGGTGCTGGGATTATAGGCGTGGGCCACCCAGCATGACCTATTTGTTTATTTCTTGAGACAGTCTCACTCTGTCACCGAGGCTGGAGTGTGGTGGCGCCGTCTCAGCTCACTGCAACCCCTGCCTCCCCAGCTCAAGTGATTCTCCCGTGTCAGCCTCCTGAGCAGCTGGGATTATAGGCGTCTGCCCTCACGCCCGGCTAATTTTTGTATTTTTAGTAGAGTTGGGGTTTCGCCGTGTTGGCCAGGCTGGTCTTGAACTCCTGACCTCAGGTGATCTGCCCACTTTGGCCTCCCAAAGTGCTGGGATGACAGGTGTGAGCCACAGTGCCCGGTCTGTTCCCGACTTTTTTTTTTTTTGCCAGCGTGTGATTGAGTTTATTGTAGAGAATGGTAACAGGAAATGGGATTGTACAAAGAAAAGAGATGTCCCATCCATGGGCCTCAGCAGCCCTGCCACGGATCTGTCTGATTCTTTCCCCTCAAGAAGTTGATCTTGTCACTTCTCATAATACGGCTGATGCGTTTAATGTCCTCCGTGAACCCATCCATAGTGAGGATTCCGTTTAGGGTCCTGTATGCGCTTTCCACGTTCCCTTCCGGTACCATCACAGTCCTGGGAACGAACTTAAGATTTTTTTTGAGACGGGGTCTCGCTCTGTCGTCCAGGCTGGAGTGCAAAGGCACAGTCTCGGCTCACTGCAATTTCCCTCCTCTGGGTTCAAGCGATTCTCCTGCCTCAGCCTCCCGAGTAGCTGGGATGACAGGCACACGCCACCATGCCCGGGTAATTTTTGTGTTTTTAGTAGGGACGGGGTTTCACCATGCTGGCCAGCTGGTTTTGAACTCCTGACCTCTCGTGATCCACCCACCTTGGCCTCCCAAAATGCTGGGATCACAGGCATGAGCCACCGCGCCCACCATGCCCAGCTATTTTTTTTTTAATGAGGTTTGGCTTCAGATCTCGTATTTTTCTTTTTCCGTTCTTTTTTTTTGAGATGGAATCTTGCTCTGTCACCCAGGCTGGAGTAAAGTGGTGCGATCTTGGCTCATTGCAACCTCCGCGTCCCGGGTTCAAGCGATTCTCCTGCCTCAGCGTCTTGAGTAGCTGAGATTACAGGCACCCGCCACCACGCCTGGCTAATTTTTGTATTTTTAGTAGAGATGGGGTTTCACCGTGTTGGCCAGGCTGGTCTTGAACTCCCCAGATTTCCTGGGTGAGATAAAGTTGGTTTTATTTCCAGGGGTTGCCGTTCTGGTACTTGTGTTAATTTTTGTTGGAAGTGAGCTAGAGAGGTTACATGCTTACCTAATTGAGAGGTTTTTCTGTCTGAAAACAAATCTCTGAGCACATTGATACGTTTTATCCTCTCCCAAGTGAAAAGCTTTGGTGAAGGATTTTATGAACCTCTGGCCGGCGCGGTGGCTCTCGCCTGTCATCCCAGCACTTTGGGAGGCCGAGGCGGGCGGATCACGAGGTCAGCAGATGGAGACCATCCTGGGTAACATGATGACACCTCATCTCTACTAAAAAAAAAACAACAACAAAAGATTAGCTGGGCGTGGTGGCGGGCGCATGTAATCCCAACTACTCCGGAGGTGGAGGTGGGAGAATTGCTTGAACTCGGGAGGCGGAGGTTGCAGTGAGCCGAGATCGCGCCACCACCCTCCAGCTTAGAGGACAGAGCGAGACTCCGTCTCGAAAAACAAAACCAAAAACCTTCATTGGCTGGAGGCTGGCAAATAGAGTTTGCCATCCTGATATCTATCTATCTATCTATCTATCTATGTATCTATCTATCTATCTACCTGTTATCTACCTATCTCCATCATCTATCATCTACCTATCTCCATCATCTATCATCTATCTATCTATCTATCTTCTCTATCATCTCTATATATATCTATGTGTCTCTCTATATATATCTTTCTATCTCTTTATTATCTCTCTCTATATCTGTATCTGTCTATATCTATCTATCTCTGTATGTCTATCTGTCTGTCTATCTGTCTATATTTTTGAGACAGAGTTTCACTCTTCTTGCCCAGGCTGCAGTGCAGTGGTGCAATCTCGGCTCACTGCAACCTTCATCTCCCGGGTTCAAGCGATTCTCCTGCCTCAGCCTCCTGAGTAGCTGGGATGACAGGCGCCCGGCACCAGACCCAGGTAACTTTTGTATTTTTACTAGACACGGGGTTTCATCCCATTGGTCCGGCTGGTCTCGAACTCCCGACCTCAGGTGATCCTCCCGCGTCGGCCTCCCAAAGTGCTGGGATGACAGGCGTGAGCCACCGCGCCCTACCTTCCTGGTGATATTTTATAGGAGATCCATTCGTGGTAAGAAGATGCTTTTCCTTCTGAATGGCAGCGTGAGCATGGATAACCAGGAAAGCGTCCAAGGAATCAGCATACATGTTAGCTACGTTTCCCTGGCGTAATTTAAGTGCTTTTATAAGAGCTATCAGCTAATTGAGCTCTTCAATCTCCGGAGAGTGACTTTGCTTATCTTGCTTTACTGGCTGTTTGCTGGTTAAGAGCTGTCCCTAGAGGGCAGTCGTCCTGGCACATTGTGTGCAGTGGAAACAGTTATTTCCTAGGCTTAACTTGGAGGCTTTTCATGACAGTCAGGCTGGCATGACAGTGGCTTGGAAACGTATGTAAATAGGTCCTCCTATCTACCACTAAGATTGAGAAAAAGATTGGATTAGAGTTTTTCCTGAGATGCCCCTTATAGGAAGTGGGGAGGCCTGGACGAGGGAGGAGAAAGGAGAGAGGCCGGCTCTAGTGTTCAGAAGGAGGTCTGCTTTCCTTTCTTCCGTTTCTGGAATCGCCGAGGCCGTGTGCTGTGGTGGCATTTTGAGCCACTGGAGCAGGAGGTTTGCACCCCCTGACCTCCACTCTGGGAGCAGTTCTGTCTCCACTGCTTTTCACCACAGGCTGGACGGGAGCGAGGTGACTCTGTCTTGCTGCCCGGCCATTCCTTTTTTAAAATGTCCTGGCCTGCCACACTTTTAGCAACTACTGGATCCTGGAGTTTGCAAGCCTGCCAAGCTGTTGCTAGAGGCTTTGTCCTTCTCCTGAGGTTTCTCTTTTTGGGCCCCCTCCTGGTGCCTATTATTATTATTGTTATTTATTTTTTTGAGACGGAGTCTTGCTCTGTCAGCAGGCTGGAGTGCAGTGGCGTGATCTCGGCTCACTGCCACCTCCACGTCCTGGGTTTAAGCGATTCTCCTGCCTCAGCCTCCTGAATAGCTGGGATTACAGGCGTGTGACACCACACCTGGCTAATTTTTGTATTTTTACTAGAGTTGGGATTTCACCATGTCGGTGAGGCTGGTCTCGAGCTCGTGACCTCGTGATCCGCCCGCCTCGGCCCCCCAAAGTGCTGCCCGGCCACGAAGAGGATTTCCGTTCCCACTAGGGAGCGCTGTTGCCTTAGAAATACCATGCACCGACTGGGCACGGTGGCTCACGCCTGTCATCCCAGCACTTTGGGAGGCTGAGGCGGGCAGATCACCTGAGGTCGGGAGTTCAAGACCAGCCTGACCAACATGGAGAAACCCCGTCTCCACTAAAAACACAAAAATTAGCCAGGCGTGGTGGCAGGTGCCTGTCATCCCAGCTACTCGAGAGTCTGAGGCAGGAGAATCGCTTGAACCCGGGAGGCGGAGGTTGTGGTGAGCTGAGATCGAGCCACTGCACTCCAGCCTGGGCAAAAAGAGCGAAACTCTGTCTCAAAAAAAAAAAAAAAAAAGGAAATACCATGCACCTGCTAGAGAATTAGTAGCAAGTAACTTTATTTAGGGGGAAAGGAGAGAACCCTATTCCTGGAAGACTGAGCTGTATCCCTGGGAGAACTCTATTCCTGGAAGACTACAGCAGCGTTTTCCTGAGCTGTATCCCTGGTTGACAGCATTTCCTGGTGTGGCCCAACAGGATTCCTTCCCTAGGCTGTAAAAATTCCCGTGCATTCGACAGAGAGTGAGAGACCATGGATAGAGAAGGAAGGGAAGAAGGAAAGCTTTGCGGTAGGATAGCTGGAAGACAACCCTGAGATTAAAGGGCAGATCTGAGGGTGAGATTCGTCCCCTCCTCACCGCTCTCATGAGTGAATTCCCGGCCAATGCACCAAAATGCTCCGGCTCTGGTGACTGGAGGGACACCGGGGTCCTTGGTCTCGCGCCAGTTTAGATAAGATGGCATGGACACACGTGGAGTGGTTTTAAGGAATGGAGAATTTATTAGGCAACAAAGAAGGAAGGGAGAAGGCCAGGAGTGACGGCTCATGCCTGTCATCCCAGCACTTTGGGAGGCCGAGGCAGGTGGACCACGAGGTGCCTCAGCCTCCCGAGTAGCTGGGACTACAGGTGCCCGACACTACGCCTGACTAATTTTTGTATTTTTAGTAGAGAGGGTGTTTCACCATGTTGGCCAGGATGGTCTTGAACTCCTGAGCTCGTGATCCGGCCGCCTCGGTCTCCCAAAGTGCTGGGATGACAGGCGTGAGCCACCGCAACCGGCCCCTCTCTCCCCTTTCTCAGGAAGTCTGATCTCCACCCCACACTCTCCACCACCCCAGCCCCTCCCAGGGGAAGCCATGACCCCTGTGTAAGCAGCCGAACTTTAACCGTAAAAAATCTCTCTCTTCTCCTTCCTCAGGTTGCCCAGGGTTCACCTCCGATGGGCGGGCAGGTGAGCACTTCCAGCAGCTTCTCCAACCTGCGCTGCAGAAATGCGAACGAGGACTGGATGTCGACACTGTGTCCCCGGCTCTGGGATGTGCCCCTCCACCACCTCTCCATCCCAGGTGAGGGCAGGGTGAGGTGGGGCGGGGGCTGTTACCTCTGTGTTCCCCAGTGGAGATGCTGGCTGCAGGAGCAATCCTGGGTGTGGGGAAATCCCACAGATCACACCAACGTGGACACACACGTATGTACATAGGCATGGACATGCGCAGACATGGACACACACAGGCACGCACACATGTACACACGCATGCACAGGCATGTATGCACCCACACATGCACACGTGCACGTATGCACACATAGGCACACACACATGCACACACATATATACACATGCACACACACACATTCACACATATACACACACATACATATGCACACATACACATTCACACATACATACATATGCACACACATTCACACATACACACACATGCACACACATACATACATGCACACACATTCACACATATGCACACATACACATGCACACATACACATGCACACACATATGCACACATACACACACATTCACACATACACATTCACACATACACATATGCACACATACACATTCACACGTACACACACATTCACACATACACACACATGCACATATACACATTCACACACATTCACATGTAGACACACATGCACACATACACACATGCACACATACACATTCACACGTACACACATATGCACACATACACACATATGCACACATACACACATTCACACACACACATTCACACACATGCACACATACACACACATTCACACATACACACACATTCACACATACACAGATATGCACACATACACCCGCACACATTCACAGACACATATGCACACATACACACATATGCACACACACACACAGACACACACACACGTACATACTGTGTTGGTCTGTTCTCACCCTGCGAATAAAGACATGTCTGAGACTGGGTAATTTATAAAAGAAAGAGGTTTAATGGACTCACCGTTCCACCTGGCTGGGGAGGCCTCACAGTCACGGCAGAAGGTGGATGAGGAGCAAAGTCACGGGTTACCTGGTGGCAGACAAGAGAGCATGTGCTGCGGAGCTCCCCTTTCTGAAACCATCAGATCTCAGGAGACTTCCTGTCACCAGAACAGCATGGGAAAGATCCGCCCCAAGATTCAGTGACGTCCCACCAGCTCCCTCCCATGACACCTGGGAATTGTGGGAGCTACAAATCAGGATGAGATTTGGCTGTGGACACCACCAAACCATATCACAGACACAGACGCACATAAACACGTAGGCACACATGCATGCACACACACACATGCATGCACACATGTACACACATGCACACGGAAACATACACATGCATGCACACACAAATACATGCAGCCAGGAACGTACACTTACATTCATGCACACGTATGCACACATGCATGCACACACATGCGCACATGCATGCATGCACACACATACATGCATGAACACATGCACATACCCACACACATACACATGGAAACATACACATGCCTGCACACACAAATACACACATGCACTCTGGCACGTTAACTTACATTCATGCACACATGCACACATACATGCACATACACATGCACATACACACACATGCACATGGAAACAGATGCATGCACACACATAAATGCACACACATGCATACACCTATAAACACATACATGAACACACGTATGCACACATGCACATACCCACACATATGCACATGGAAGCACACACACGGAGGCCCATGCAGGCATATGTATACATGCACATAAGCACACACATATGCACACATGTATACATGGACAGAGGCTCACACATACTCATGCACACGTGTATACATGGATGTAGGCTCACGTATGCATGCAGATGTGCAGATGTGTCCACACATACTTATGCACATCTATGAACGCACAGATGCACCCACACATGCACACACGTTCATGTCCATATGTAACGTTGCACATATGCACACACAGGTATCCATACACATACATGCATATACGTCCATAAACATGTACATACATGCACATAGACACATGCATACACGTATGTGTAGATGCTTGCCCCTATGCACACGCACAGGTATATGTGCATGTACACATATACCTACACATGTACACATGTAGATACAGGCACATATACACATGCACAATGTATACACATTTGTACTTATGCACACACATATATGCACATGCATATATACAGACGTGTGTACACATGTAGCTACGTGCATATGTGTATATATGTGCATATGAGTATACATGTATATCTTTGTATATGTATATACAGCCATGTGTATATGTGTATATATACGTGTATATGTGTGTATATACAGCCATGTGTATATGTGTATATATACGTGTATATGTGTGTATGTGTATATGTGTATATGTGTGTATGTGTATATATACGTGTATATGTGTATATATATGTGTATACGTGTATATGCATATATACGTGTATGTGCATGTGTATATGTGTATGTGTATATGTGTATGTATGTGCATGTGTATATATACATGTATATGTGTATATATACACACATATACATTTTCAGTATTATATATACAGATATATACATATCTGTATATACACACACATATTTACGTTATTGATATTTAAGTGTTATATTCATAAATATATTTGTATATATTTAAATATACGTATCTTAAGAAACAACAACTGTGTGTCATAGGCAGTAAATGCAAACGTCAGCCATCAGTCAGATTCCACAAAGGTCTGTGTTTCCTGCGGCTCCCATGACAAGTGACCACACGTTAGGAGACGGCAAACAACAGAGATTTACTTTCTCCCAGTTCTAGGTATAGAAATCTGAAATCAAGATATGGGCAGGACCACACTTCCTCCAGAGGCTCTAGAGGAGGCTCCTTCCTCCCTCTCTCAGCTCCCGGGGGCTCCAGGCATCCCTGGGCTTGTGGCCGCATCACTCCAGTCTCTGCCTCCATCTCCATGAGGTCTCCCCTGGGTCTGTGTCTCCTAAGGACACCTGTCATTGCATTTAGGGCCCACCACAAAGCCAAGATGATTTCATTTTGGGAGCCTTCACTCAATTGCATGTGTAAAGACCCTATTTCTAAACAGGTTCTTGGGGGAGTTAGGACTTGAGCAGCTCTTTTGGCGATCACCACTCAAGTCATTTAAATTGTGTTCAGTTCCTTCTGGAGGCTCCAGGGGAGGATCCTTCCTGCCTCTTCCAGCTCCTGGGGGCTCCAGGCATCCCCTGGGCTTGTGGCCGTATCACTCCAGTCTCTGCCTCCGTCTCCACGTGGCCGCCTCCTCTGTGTCTGCATCTCCTCCTCTGTCTCTTACATGGACACCTGTCACTGGATTTGGGGCCTGTGCTACTCCAGGATGATCTCATTTCAACCTCATGATATCTGCAGAGACCTGGTTTCCACACAGGTCCCGTTCCCAGGTTCCAGGGGACGTGAGTTTTAGGGGACGGTGTCCACCCCTCCCGCCATGCCTGTGCCCGTGCTGTGGGCGGGCGGCCGAGCGGCTCACAGCAGGTGGCAGGGACGGGCCCGATGGTGACATGTCCGCGTGTGCTTTGCTCTCAGGGAGCCACGACACCATGACCTACTGCCTGAACAAGAAGTCCCCCATTTCGCACGAGGAGTCCCGGCTGCTGCAGCTGCTGAACAAGGCCTTCCCCTGCATCACGCGCCCCGTGGTGCTGAAATGGTCCGTCACCCAGGTAGGGTCTGTGCCCCGCGGTGCTGACATTGTCCGTCACCCAGGTAGGGTCCGCGCCCCGTGGTCCTGAAATGGTCCGTCACCCAGGTAGGGTCTGTGCCCAGCGGTGCTGACATTGTCTGTCACCCAGGTAGGGTCCGTGCCCTGTGGTCCTGAAATGGTCCGTCACCCAGGTAGGGTCTGTGCCCTGCGGTGCTGACATCGTCCATCACCCAGGTAGGGTCCGCGCCCCGTGGTGCTGAAATGGTCCGTCACCCAGGTAGGGTCCGTGCCCCGCGGTGCTGACATTGTCCGTCACCCAGGTAGGGTCCGCGTCCCATGGTGCTGACATGGTCTCACCCAGGTAGGGTCCGTGCCCCGCGGTGCTGAAATGGCCCGTCACCCAGGTAGGGTCTGAGTGGTGCCCTGTGGGTTCAGGAGGCAGATGGTGACTGTGGCTTTTGTAGCAAAACGCAGCCCCTATCCCAGCCGGGGAGACAGGATGAAAACCAAAACCTGCTGCCCACCCGGAGCCCCCTTCCCAAAGGCAGAGGAGAGGGGAACAGTGTTTTTATTTGCTTATTTTATTTTTTATTTTTTGAGACACAGTCTCGCTCTGTCACCAGGCTGGAGTGCAGTAGCGCGATCTTGGCTCACTGCAAGCTCCGCCTCCCGGGTTCACACCATTCTCCTGCCTCAGCCTCCCGAGTAGCTGGGACCACGGGCGCCGCCGCCTCGCCCAGCTAATTTTTTTCTATTTTTAGTAGAGATGGGGTTTCACCGTGTTGTCCAGCATGGTGTCCATCTCCTGAACTCATGATCCGCCAGTCTCGGCCTCCCAAACTGCTGGGATTACAGGCATGAGCCACCGCGCCTGGCCTGTCTCCTTCTTTCTGCCCCAACTGTAGCCCCTTCCGGTGACAGCCGGAAAGAGGGTGACTGGGGACCTGCAGGGACGTGGGTGAGACCCGTGTCAGGGCGGGGGCAGGTGCCCTTCCCCAGGACAGAGTCTCGCAGGCTCTGCTGAAAGAGGCCACGTCCCCGGAGATCAGGTTTTCCAAATGCAGGTCCCCGTGGCTGCGGAGCTCCCAGCACCAACAAACAGCTGTTGTTTCAATGTCCACGTCCCCCTGGACAGCAGGACGTGTGGGTGCACAATCCCCGCAGCCCGTTCCTGAGCCCCCAGACGCGGCGCTCAGCCAGGCCGACCTGACGGCAGCCTCTGTCCACAGGTGCTGGATGTCACGGAGCAGCTGGATGCCGGGGTGCGGTACCTGGACCTGCGGATCGCTCACATGTTGGAGGGCTCGGAGAAGAACCTGCACTTTGTCCACATGGTGTACACGACGGCCCTGGTGGAGGTGCGGCCGGGCTGAGGGGGACGCAACCGGGAGAGTCAGAGGTGGCCAAGCTCCCGTGGGGATGAAACGGCCACATGCAGATCTGGACAGGAGATGCTCGGCCTTTAATGGGATGGGGACGTGGGACGTCACCTGCAGACCCAGACAGGAGACACTGACCCCTGGGAGTCCATGACGGGGATTTCTTTGTTGCTTTTTTTTTTTTTTTTTTGAGACGGAGTCTCGCTCTGTCGTCCAGGCTGGAGTGCAGTGGCTGCGATCTTGGCTCACTGCAACCTCCGCCTCCCGGGTTCAACCGATTCTCCTACCTCGGCCTCCCGAGTAGCTGGGATTACAGGCGTGTGCCACTGTGCCCAGCTAATTTTTCTATTTTTAGTAGAGATGGGGTTTCACCATGTTGGCCAGGATGATCTCGATCTCCTGACCTTAGGTGATCCGCCCGCCTCCGCCTCCCAAAGTGCCGGGATGACACGTATCAGCCACTGCGCCCGGCCTTCCCCGGGTTGTTGGAGTCATGCAGGACTCAGTCCGGCCCCCCGCCCTCCCCAGGACACGCTCACGGAAATCTCGGAGTGGCTGGAGCGGCACCCGCGTGAGGTGGTCATCCTGGCCTGCAGGAACTTCGAGGGGCTGAGCGAGGACCTGCACGAGTACCTGGTCGCCTGCATCAAGAATATTTTCGGGGACATGCTGTGTCCTCGTGGGGTGAGGAGGGGGAAGGATGTCCCCACGTCTGTCCCGGTGTAGGGGGATCGTGACCCTCAGACTCCGTCTGCCGCGTCCCGGGTGTGGGTGCCGCGATGATCCCTGTAGCAGGCGAAGCTGCTGAACGGGGCTCCCTGCTCTCCCGCAGTGCGGGGGGGACCCTGGTGAGAACTGCTTCCCGTGACGGGTTTAGAAATGTGTGCGGCGCCAGCCGGGCGCGGCGGCTCACGTCTGTCATCCCAGCACTTTGGGAGGCTGAGGTGGGCGGATCATGAGGTCAGGAGATCGAAACCATCCTGGCCAACACGCTGAAACCCCGTCTCTACTAAAAATACAAAAATCAGCTGGGCGTGGTGCGGCGCCTGTAATCCCAGCTACTCAGGAGGCTGAGGTGGGAGAATGGCTTGAACTCGGGAGGTGGAGGTTGCAGTGAGCCGAGATTACATCATTGCACTCCAGCCTGGGCAACAGAGCGAGACTGTCTCAAAAAAAAAAAGTATACACACACACACACACACACACACACACAGCATGTTCCTGGCTCCATGGAGCCCCCACCCCCGGTCAGGGTCCGTGTGGTTTCCCCAGGGCTGCCGGCACACGGGAGCCCAGACAGCAGCCTCAGAACGGCAGAGACACGTGCCTGCCCCGCTCTGTACACGGGGCCCCCTGTGTGCACGTCTGTTCCTGGCTACAAATGTTCCTTTTAAAACATTTTTAAAATAAAAAAACACATTTTTTTGATACTGAGTCTCGCTCTGCCTCCCAGGCTGGAGTGCAGGGGCGCCATCTCAGCTCACTGCAGCCTCCGCCTCCCGGGTTCGAACGATTCTCCTGCCTCAGCCTCCTGAGTCGCTGGGATTACAGGCACCCACCACCAGGCCTGGCTAGTTTTTGTATTTTTAGTAGAGATGGAGTTCCACCATATCAGCCAGGCTGGTCTCAAACTCCTGACTTCAGCTGATCCACCCACCTCGGCCTCCCAAAGTGCTGGGATGACAGGCGTGAGCCACCGCGCCCGGCCAGAATTTCGTTTTCGGTTTATACTCACATGTTGGGCCGTCCTCCCTCTCCAGTGTCCCCACATCCCGGCCTTCCTCTCTCCCGGGTGCCCCCCGTGTCCCCGGCTCTCCTCTCTCCCCCACGCCCCTTAACTCTGGTCCCTTGCAGGAGCTGCCGACGCTGCGGCAGCTGTGGTCCCGGGGCCAGCAGGTCATCGTCTCCTATGAGGACGAGAGCTCCCTGGGCCGGCACTGCGAGCTGTGGCCAGGAATCCCCTACTGGTGGGGAAACACGGTGAAGACCGAGGCCCTCATCCGCTACCTGGAGACCATGAAGAGCTGCGGCCGCCCAGGTACCAGGGCGCGCCTCGTGGGGGTGGATTCCACACGGCCTCCTGGACGCCCTGCCGGAGGCCGGGTCCACGTGGATCTGCCTTCACTTTGACGTGAAAACCATTTAAAAGGAATCCAGGAGCTGGGCGTGGTTACGCCTGCACCTGTAATCCCGGCACTTTGGGAGGCCGAGGCGGGCGCTGTTTCGTGTGTGGCGTGAAGAGCTCACCGCACAGGCTGGTGTTGATTTCACCTGGGTGCAGGCGGGCTGAGTCCGAAAAGGGAGTCAGCGAAGGGTGCTGGGATTGCCATTCGTTCTTAGAGGTTTTGGGATAGGTGGTGGATCTCACAAAGTACTTTCTCATAGGTGGGGAGAATTACGAAGAAAATTCTTAAGGGTGGGGGAGATGATAAAGAACATAGATCACTTAGGGTGGGGCAGGAACAAATCACAGTGGTGGAACGTCATCCGTTAAGGCGATTTTCACTTCTTTTGTGGATCTTCAGTTGCTTCAGGCCATCAGGATGGGTACGTGCAGGTCACAGGGGATACGATGGCTTAGCTTGGGCTCAGAAGCCTGACAGGCGGATCACCTGAGGTCGGGAGTTCGAGACCAGCCTGACCAATGTGATAAAACCTCATGTTTACTTAAAAAGCACCCAGGACTGGCCGGGCGCGGTGGCTCACGCCGGTAATCGCAGCACTTTGGGAGGCCAAGGCAGGCGGATCACAAGGTCAGGAGATCGAGAGCAGCCTGGCTAACACGGTGAAACCCCGTCTCTACTAAAAATACAAAAAACTAGCCAGGCATGGTGGCAGCGCCTGTGGTCCCAGCTACTCGGGAGGCTGAGGCAGGAGAAATGCTTGGACCCGGGAGACGGAGTTTATAGTGAGCCGTGATTGCACCACTGCACTCCAGCCTGAGCAACAAAGTGAGACTCCATCTCAAAACCAAACAGAAAATACAAAAATGAGCCAGGTGAGGTGGTGGGCGCCTGTATTCCCAGCTCCTCGGGAGGCTGAGGCAGGAGAATGGCGTGGACCTGGGAGGTGGAGCTTGCAGTGAGCCGAGATCACACCACTGCACTCCAGCGCGGGTGACAGAGCGAGACTCTGTCTTGGAAAAAAAAAAAAAAAAGGTAACTTTCTAGTATGTGAATTTCAGCGCAATTTTTGTAAGAGAGCCACCGAGGGGCTGTGAGGTGCAGGCAGCACTGGCAGGAGCGCGAGCGTTGGAGGGAGGAAGGTCCTCCCCGAGGGGATGGTGGCAGGTGCGGCCGTCTCGGTCCTGCTGCACCGCACGGGGTCAGCGTAAAACCCAGCTCACCGGCCGGGCAAAGGAGCAGCTTTTGTCAACTTGGTCTGTCGCCCTCACACGTGAACCAGGTTAGAGACTTCACGGATGTCTCTTCTTTTTTTTTTTTTTTTGAGACGGAGTTTTGCTCTTGTCGCCCAGGCTGGAGTGCAGTGGCGCGATCTCGGCTCATTTTAACCTGCACCTGCCGGGTTCAAGCGATTCTCCTACCTCAGCCTCCCGAGCTGGAATTACAGGCACCTGCCACCACCACGCCCAGCTAATTTTTGGGTGTGTTTTTACTAGAGAAAGGGTTTCAGCCGGTTGGTCAGGCTGGTCTTGAACTCCTAACCTTACATGATCCCCTGGCCTCAACCTCCCAAAGCGCTGGGGTGACAGGCGTGAGCCACCGTGCCCAGCCTAGAAATAACCGTTAAAAACCACTCAGAGAACTTGGCCATAAATGTCTGTTGACTCTGCTGTCTCTGGCCGTGGAGTCAGTCCAGCTGGTCAACACCAGGGCACTGGAACGGACGTCTGGGGCAGCTTCTGCAAACACAGCTTGCAGACCGCATCCCTCTGCCCCCAGAGATTGTGGCTCTCAGCAGATCTCCGTGGAGCCCGAACATGCGCATTTCTAATTATTGCAGAGGCTCCACTTAGAGAATCACTGGTCAATGTCAGCCCTCTCTATAAGCCTCATAACAGACGGCACAGACTTAGTGCCTCAGACAACAGCATTCTTCTCTGTGTATCACATGGGATAGGAACGTGGACGTCTCTGGGGCTGTTATTCCGTCTCCCACGTGGGGTTAGGACGTGGACATCTTTGGGGCCATTATTCTGTCTCCCACGTGGGATTAGGACGTGGACATCTTTGGGGTTGTTCACCACCCACCACGTGTGTGTTTGTTTTTCTGGGGGGACGGAGTTTCGCTCGTTGCCCAGGCTGGAGTGCAGTGGTGCGATCTCGGCTCACTGCAACCTGTGCCTCCCAGGTCCAAGCAATTCTCCTGCCTCAGCCTCCCGAGTAGCTGGGATTACAGGCGCCCACCATCACGCCCGGCTGTTTGTATTTTTAGTAGACACGGGGTTTCTCCATGTTGGCCAGGCTGGTCTTGAACTCCCGACCTCAGGTGATCTCCCCGCCTCGGCCTCCCCAAAGCACTGGGATGACAGGCGTGAGCCACCGCGCCCGGCCCCACCCACCACCGAAGTTCCCAATTTCCTTGTTGGACGTGATGCTTTCCAACTGAAATTCCTGAGATCTGAACGTCCAACCATGTGACTAGGAGGGATCAACAGGCCGGCGAGGCACCTGACGGTGTAAACCCGTCCCCCACCGCCCTGTTGCAGGAGGGTTGTTCGTGGCCGGCACCAACCTCACGGAGAACCTGCAGTACGTCCTGGCGCACCCGTCCGAGTCCCTGGAGAAGATGACGCTGCCCAACCTTCCCCGGCTGAGCGCATGGGTCCGAGAGCAGCGCCCGGGGCCGGGCTCACGGTGCACCAACGTCATCGCGGGTGACTTCATCGGAGCGGACAGCTTCGTCGGGGACGTCATCGCTCTCAACCAGAAGCTGCTTTGGTGCTGACGTGGGGGTTCAGGACGTGGGGGCTGAAGTTTCACCCCCTACTTCCAAGTACCGTGACTTTGTTGGGGCCAAATATTGGGGATCATAGGACCGATAATATATTTTCTTTTTCTTTCTTTTTTTTTTTTAATAGAGATGGGGTGGTCGGGCGCGGTGGCTCACGTCTGTGATCCCAGCTCTTTGGGAGGCCAAGGCGGGTGGACCACAGGTTTAAAAGTTCAAGACCAGCCTGACCAACATAGTGAAACCCCATCTCTACTAAAAAGACAAAAATTAGCCGGGTGTGGTGGCAGGTGCCTGTCATCCCAGCTACTCGGGAGGCTGAGGCAGGATAATCGCTGGAACCCGGGAGGCGGAGCTTGCATTGAGCGGACATCCTGCCACCGCACCCCAGCCTGGGTCACAGAATGCGAGACTTATCTCAAAAAAAAAAAAAAAAAAAAAAAAAAAAAGAGATGGGCTCTCGCTCTGTTGGCCCGGTTGCTCTGGAACTCCTGGCCTCGAGTGATCCTCCCACCTCAGCCTCCCAAAATGCTGGGATGACAGGCAGGAACCACTATGGCAGCCCGAAATATGTGCTTTTTAATTTCTGTATTCTCCTTGCTGTGGCGTCTGGACCCCTTGCAGACTCAGGGAAACACTGACCTTCCACAGCTCACTAATTACGAACAGGACAACCACCCACTTAGGGGCCAGCCTGCCCTGTGCAAGCCAGGCAGCCTCTCAGCTGCTCTCACACCAAAGCCTAGTATATGTACGTGTGTATGTGTGTGCGTGTGTATATACATATATATGTATATATATGTGTGTGTATATAGTGTGTGTGTATATACGTGTGTGTATGTATATGTGTGTATAGTGTATATACATATGTGTGTGTATAGTGTGTATGTACATACATATATGTGTGTGTATGTGTGTATATACATATATATGTGTGTGTATATATATATATTTTGAGACAGAGTTTCACTCTTGTTGTCCAGGCTGGAGCACAGTGGCACCATCTTGGTTCACTGCAACCTCCGCCTCCTAGGTTCAAACGATTCTCCTGCCTCAGCCTCCCGAGTAGCTGGGATTGTAGGCACCTGCCACCACGTCCAGCTAATTTTTGTATTTTTAGTAGAGACGGGGTTTCACCATGTTGGCCAGGCTGGTCTCGAACTCCTGACCTCAGGAATCCACCCGCCTCAGCTTCCCAAAGTGCTGGGATGACAGGCGTGAGCCACCACGCCCGGTCGCCAGTATTTCTTTAGTTTTTAGGGACAGGGTCTTGCTCTGTCACCCAGGCTGGAGTGCAGTGATGCAGTCACAGCTCACTCAGCCTCAGCCTCCGGGGCTCAAGTGATTCTCTCACCTCAGCCTCCCGAGTAGCTGGGACTCCAGGGGCACACCCCCATGCCCGGCTAATTTTTGTATTTTTGGTAGAGACGGGATTTCTCCATGTTTCACAGTGTGGTCTCAAATTCCCAAGAGTTTTGCTCTTGTTGCCCAGGCCGGAGTGCAGTGGTGCGATCCCGGCTCACTGCAACCTCCACCTCCCGGGTTCCAGGAATTCTCCTGCCTCAGCCTCCCGAGTAGCTGGGACTACACGCTCGTACCACCACGCCCGGCTAATTGTTTTGTATTTTCAGTAGAGACAGGGTTTCACCGTGTTGCCCAGGCTGGTCTTGAACTCCTGACCTCAAGTGATCTGCCCGCCTTGGCCTCACAAACTTGCTGGGATGACGGGCATGAGCCACCGCGCCCGGCCTATACGTCATTTTCTACATATCGCTTGTTGGAGCTGCTGGTTCAACTTCTCAGCCATGGAGGACAACAGCCACCATTTTTCTTCCCCTTTCCCGAGGAGCTCTCCCGTTTATTTCATGGTGTAACAGCAGACGTCAGAATTTCTCAGGATGGTCCTCAAGAGGGTTATCCAGTCCATGCTGGAATAGGTTCTCTTTGGGACCTAATGACTCATTTTCCAAAAACCCGCTTCTGCTTTTGGTACCCGGTTGCCACCGGGGAAATGGGGAAATGAAGGTGCCCCAGACCCAGAAACACGCAGTCCTGGGGCGCACCCAGCGGCTACGTCAGCCCCACGACTCTGCTGGATCAGGGCTCGGGAAGGGCCTGCGGAGACGCCGAAGTTGCAGGGAACCTCTCTGACTTCCACCGGCCCTGAATCCCCATCGGGAAACCCTGGGGTCTGTCAGCAGCGTTCCACACCACCCCCGAATTCATACAGATCATTTCAATCAACGAAGACAAAGTCAAGTTTGTGTATGACTTTGGTCACCACCAGTGCAGCCAACACAGCTTTGGCGGCTTTCAGGATGGCAGGCGGGAGGCGTCTTTAGAAAATGTTCATTCAGGCCAGGCGCGGTGGCTCACGCCTGTCATCCCAGCACTGTGGGAGGCCGAGGCGGGCGGATCACAAGGTCAGGAGTTCGAGACCAGCCCGGCCAACAGGGTGAAACCCCGTCTCTGCTAAAATACAAATATTAGCCGGGCATGGAGGCAGGTGCCTGTAGTCCCAGCTACTCAGGAGGCTGAGGCAGGAGAATCACTGGAACCTGGGAGGCAAAGGTTGTGGTGAGCTGAGATCGCGCCACTGCACTCCAGCCTGGGTGACAGTCCAAGACTCTGTCTCCAAAAAAAAAATATTAATTCAGGCCGGGCGCGGTGGCTCACGCCTGTCATTCCAGCATTTTGGGAGGCCGAGGCGGGTGGATCACAAGGTCAGGAGTTCAAGACCAGCCTGACCAACATGGTGAAATCCCGTCTCCACTAAAAATACAAAAATTAGCTGGGTGTGGTGGCGGGCGCCTGTTATCCCAGCTCCTCAGGAGGCTGAGGCAGGAGAATCGCTTGAACCTGGGAGGCAGAGTTTGCAGAGACCTGAGATCACACCACTGCACTCCAGCCCGGGTGACAGAGCGAGGCTGTCTCAAAACAAAACACACCAGGCGTTTTGTTTTCCTGTTGGAGACGGCGAATGTACGTGTTAACGGCTGGACGGCCTGGCCACACGCAGGTGAAATCCTCTGCATCTCTTAGCGGATGGGCTGTGACACGTCCTGGTCTGGTTTGAAGTTTCTTCTTTAATAAAACTCTTTTCTTTCCCTTCTACTTTTGTGGAACGGTTCTCTGTGCTGTCGGGAAACCTCATTTTTAGTCGTTGCCCCGACGCCACCATGGGACATAAGACTGTGTGAACACAGCCAGGCCGAGGGGCCATTCGGTGCCCACCAGGGCCACGGCTCACGGCAAGTGCAGGAGGAACTAGAAATGCCGCTCACAGAAGTCAAAACACAGGTTTAATGTCCCGCTATGGAAACATTCCGAGGGGAGGCAGTTCATGGCAGGCACCGAGGGCCCGCTGGAATCGTGTGGAGTGGACGCTCGGGCGAGACCCGCTTTGGGGCGCCGTGGCCGTGACACCAGCCTGTGTGTTCATCCCAGCAAATGGCTGGGAACAAGGCGGGCCCAGAGCCAGCGAGGGGGCACCCGGCTGCACCCGACGTACAGCAGCAACGCCACAGCTCCCCAGGCCTCCACGGGGGTCCGTTCATCCTGGAAAGAGCTTCCGGAATTTGCCGTAGGCCGAGTCACTGATGATGACCGTCACGTCGGCCGCCCCGTCCTCAGGGATCACGTCCACGTCCTGAACCGTGGCCTCCTTATACAGCCAGCTGCGGACAGACGCGCGTTGTACGGAAGCAAGCAGAACCCGTAAGTACTTGCTTAGTTTCACGGTAAATAATGATGCTAAAAAGAGCTTAGCCCAAACTATTCATTCATCAGACTGTTCTGTTTCCCTTCATTTTTTTTTTTTTTTGTGAGACAGAGTCTCGCTCTGTCGCCCGGGCTGGAGTGCAGTGGCGCGATCTTGGCTCACTGCAAGCTCCGTCTCCCGGGTTCACACCATTCTCCTGCCTCAGCCTCTTGAGTAGCTGGGACCACAGGCGCCGCCACCACGCCCGGCTCGTTTTTTGTATTTTTAGTAGAGACGGGGTTTCACCGTGTTAGCCAGGATGGTCTCGATCTCCTGACCTCGTGATCCACACGCCTCGGCCTCCCAAAGTGCTGGGATGACAGGCGTGAGCCACTGCGCTCGTTTTTTTTTTTTAAGATGGGGTCTTGCTCTGTAGTCCAGGCTGGAGTGCAGTGGTGCGGTCATGGCTCACTGCAGCCTCAACCTCCTGGGCTCAAGCCATCCTCCCACCTCAGCCTCCCAAGTAGGTGGGACGACAGGTGTGTGCCTCCATCAGCTGCTTTTTTTTTTTTGAGACGGAGTCTCCGTCTGTCGCCCGGGCTGCAGGGCAGTGATGCAATCTCAGCTCACTGCAACCTCGGCCTTCTGGGTTCCAGCAACTCTCCTGCCTCAGCCTCCTGAGCAGCTGGGATGAAAGGTGCCCACCACCAGCCTGGCTAAGTTTTGTGTTTTTAGTGGAGATGGGGTTTCACTTAGTGGGCCAGGCTGGTTCCTCGAACTCCTGACCTCGGGTGATCGGCCTGCGTCAGCGTCAGCCTCCCGAAGTGTTGGGATTTTACAGGCGTGAGCCACCGCGCCTGGCGTAACTGTTTATTCTCTGTAGAGATGGGATCTCACTGTGCTGCCCAGGCTGGCCTCAAACTCCTCAGCTCAAGCAATCCTCCTGCCTTGGCCTCCCGAAGTCTTAGGGTTACAGGTCTGTGCCACTGCATCCAATTCGAGCTCCCTTGCTTATCGGTAGGGAGACCTACATCCCTCGACTGTCAGCACAGGTTAGGCACCTGTTGTATGCAGAGTCACAAACATCCATTTGATGCAAACCCATTCATCACGTCTCGACATCCTAAAGCTCTCGGGGGATCCCACAGCTCTTTTCGTACCCACCAAAAGCCCATCTCAGAGGCAGAGACAGGCACATCCACAGCACCATCCCGTCTCCTGTCCCGGCAGGCCGCTCACCTGAGCTGGGCCCCGGCGAGCCTCACGCGGAGAGTGAGGATCTGTCTCCCGGTCGCCTTCAAAACGGCCGCATCGAGCTCAGCCTTCAGCTCCTGGAGCCCGTGGCCCAGCAGGGCAGACACGGGCACGGCGTTCGGTTCCGTGGGGCTGTACCTGCCGGGGTGGGGATGCCACAGGCCCCACTCAGCCTCAGGGCGGCCGGACGAAATCAGGGTCCTGCCCAGGAGTCCGCTGCCCACGGGGTACAGCCTGGGGCCACTCCCTGTGTCTCGGCTGCCACCACTGTGGGTCAGAGGAGGACACAGGGCATCTCCCCACCCGGCTCCAGTGCATGCAGGGGAAGGAGATGCTTGCGGGCACCAGGGCCGCACTCACCCGGGCACGAGGTCCACCTTGTTGTGAACCTCCACCATGGAGTCCAGGAGCGGGGCGGGCAGCTGCAGGCTGTGCAGTGTGGACAGAACGCTGCGTTTCTGGAGCTCCGCCTCGGGGTGGCTCACGTCCCTCACGTGCACAATGAGATCCTGCGGGCCGGGCTGTGCGGTCAGAGCTGCGAAGCTCCTGGTGTCCAACCCCAAGCTTGCAGACTAACCCGGGAGAGGGGCTGGCACGAGCTCCCCACGACAGGCTGGGAGTGGGAGGTACCCCTGTGTGCAGGCCGCTCGGACACACCAGGACCGGCCTTCCACGCCACAGGCAGCAGCTCTGCACCCCCAGACCCACGCACGAGGGGGTGCCGTGTATGACGACACAACCACCCGCCCACCCGGTGGGTCTTCAGAGCTTTGGGCAGCTTCATCCCCGTCAGATCTTTCGTCTTTAAAGGACGCTTTTTCTCGCATTTAAAACCTCTTACGGGCAGGTTCCTGATACAAAATATGAAAAACGCAGGGAGGAAAACAGCCATGTCTACTTCTACCACGTATACGGCCGGGGTATCCACGTCTCCTTTCTGTTTGTTTGGATGCACTTAATACAAATAATGTTTTTCCTGCAACCCCAGCACTGTGGGAGGTGGCTTGAGGCAAGAAGCTGGAGACCAGCCTGGGCAAGAGAGCGAGACGGTGTCTACACAAGTACAAACATGAGCCAGGCCTGGTTGTGCGCGCCTGTGGTCTCAGCTACTGAGGAGGCTGAGGTGGGAGGATCACTGGAGCCCAGGGGGTCGAGGCTTCCTGTTTCTGCACGGGCTCACGGCGGCAAGAACATGGCCCTGAGTGTTGGTGAGGCTGGGGCCACTGCTCAGCCTCTGCCCCGGGGCATGGCAGGCTTGGGGGACACTCGGTCTCAGCCCCAGGAGACAGGGGTTGTTCTGGCCCTGAGTTCTGTGGGTGTCCGAGCGTCAGGTCCCTGGCTGTGTGTTTCCGAACGCCCAGCCCTTCGCTGTGTGGGTGTCCGAGTGCCCGACCCCTGGCTGACTGGGTGTCCGAGTGCCCGGCCCCTGGGCTGAGTGGGTGCCCGAGAGTCCAGCTCCTGGACTGAGTGGGTGTCCGAGCGCCCAGCCCCTGGGCCGAGTGGGTGTCCGAGCGCCTGGCCTGTAGCTGTGTGGGTGTCCAAGCGTCTGGCCCCTGGGCCGAGTGGGTGTCCAAGCGCCCGGCCCCTGGCTGACTGGGTGTCCGAGCGCCCGGCCTGTAGCCGTGTGGGTGTCTGAGCGCCCGGCCTGTGGCTGTGTGGGTGTCCGAGCGCCCGGCCTGTGGCTGTGTGGGTGTCCCAGCGCCTGGCCCCTGGCTGACAGGGTGTCTGAGCGCCCGGCCCCCGGCGTTCCCGCTCTCACCGAGTGAGCCACGTCTTCCAGGGTGGCGGAGAAGGACTCGATGAGGCCGTGCGGCAGCTGGGAGAGGAAGCCGATGGTGTCCATGTACAGGACGGTCATGCGTGAGGGCAGCGTGCCCGCGTGGGCCGTGACGTCCAGCGTGGCAAACAGCTGGTCCCGCGGCCGGATGGCGGCATCGCCCGTCAACGCCTTGATCAGCGTGGTCTTCCCTAGGAGGGCGTGGAGGTCAGGGCGCTGCAGAGACCCTCGTGTCCCAGCTCCTGGCGCGGCACCCGGGCCCTCCGAATGGAGACCACGGCACCCTCCTGGGTGGCCGCATCCCGGGCTACACAGTCCCCGAGCCCCTCGGGCACCCCCGGGCCGGACACGACGCGTGGGACGAAGCCACCGTCGCTGCTCTCAGGCCGATGCAGCAGGGCCGCAGTGTGGACACAGGGGAGCTGGTGGTGCAGACGGTGTGTGAGAAGTGGCGTGGATGGGAGTGGGGTCGTCTGGGTAGATCTGGCAATGGCGTAGATGGTGGGATGGTAGAGAGGGGGTGGTGGTGCTGCTGTGGCTGGGAGGACGGTGTAGACGAAGGGGATGCTGTGGTGTAGACGGGTGGATTGTGTAGACGGGATGGTGGTATAGACGAGGCAGTGGTGATGGTGTAGACAGGAGGACGGTGTAGACAGAGGAGAGGTGATGGTGTAGACGGGAGGACGGTGTAGACGAAGGGAATGCTGTGGTGTAGACGGGTGGATTGTGTAGACAGGTGGTGGTATAGACGGGGCAGTGGTGACTGTGTAGACGGGAGACGGTGTAGACGAAGGGAACGCTGTGGTGTAGACGGGTAGATTGTGTAGACAGGTGGTGGTATAGACGGGGCAGTGGTGACTGTGTAGACAGGAGGACGGTGTAGATGGAGGGAAGCCTGTGGTGTAGACGGGGTGGTAATGCTCTGGATAGTGGGACGGGGTAGATGGCGTCCTCACCACGGCCCTGGTGTACCCCACCAGAGAGACCACGGGGCGCCCTCTCCTGGGCAAGTTCTCGCCGCAGCTGGTGCAGCCCACGTGGACACCGGGGAACCCCTCCCTGGGCGAGTCCTCCCTGCGGTGCTCACCGCAGTTGGTGTACCCCACCACGGAGACCACGGGGAACTCCCGCCTCGTCCGCTGCTGCCGGAGGAGGTGCCTCTTCTTACGAAGCCTGTCCAGGGCCTTCCGGATCTTGGCCTCCTTCTCTCTCAGGAGACGCTGCTGCACCTGCATGAAGGACTCTCCTAAAAGCAGCCAAGATGGGGAGGTGTTGAGCCACGCAAGAGCAGGGGGTGCCGCCGAGGGTCCGCGAGGGCCCGGGGCCTGCTCCTGCTCCGGCATCTGGGGGCCCAGCTGCCTTCCCCAGCAGCGGCCCCGACGCTGCCCCGTTCCATGACAAAGGGCTCTGCTCGGTGGAACGGGATCTCGCCTCCGGGCATCCACCCTGTGAGGCCGACAAGGGCTTCCCGTGACTCGGGGAGAAAGGAAAGGCCTGAGCACTACGGAGGCCTCTGACCGGTGCCCGGCCCGGGACGTCACTGGGAGTGGGGCTCAGGGACACCCCTTCCACATCCGAAGTCCCAGAACCTGGGAATGGGACCTGATTTTGAAATATGCTCTTTGTAGGATCTCAAGATGCCACCGTAGGTTAGGGTGGGCCCTAAGGCAAAGACCTGTGTCCTAAGAGGCAGAGACTGGAGTGATGCGGCCACAAGCCCAGGGACGCCGGGAGCCCCCAGGAGCTGGGAGAGGCAGAAGGAGCCTCCCCAAGACCCCCCGGAGGGAACTGGATACAATTGTAGTGGACGGAACTGTGGTTCTCCTAAAAGCTCTGTCCACATCCTAATTCCCAGAACTGGTGAATGGGACCTTATTCGGAAATAGGGTGTTTGTCCTAAGTGAAGGATCTAGAAATGAGATGATCCTGGATTAGGGTGGCCCATAAATGCAATGACAGGTGTCCTTGTAAGAGACAGAAGAGGAGACACAGACACACAGGAGGAGGCCACGTGGAGATAGAGGCAGAGACTGGAGTGATGCGGCCACAAGCCCAGGGACACCTGGAACCCCCAGGAGCTGGGAGAGGCAGAAGGAGCCAATGGAGGGAGTGCGGCCCTGTCCTCACCTTGATCTCAGACTTTTGGTCTCCAGGATGGGAGAGCATAGGTTTCTGCTGTTTAAATCCCCGGTTTGTGACTCCCTATTTGGGCACAACCTCAAAGAACCACCATCATCTCCTATCTCCTCAAATGCCACCAGGAGACGAGCCCCCAGCCGGCCCCCACCCTGTCGGCATCTTCCAGGGCTGAGGGTGGCTGCCGCGGACGGACGACCGCATTTCCAGGACGCCCTGGGACGCGGCCGAGTTACCTGACCCCATGATGTAGCGTGAACCGGCTCCCCGGTACAGGTGGGCGACGTCCCGTTTCAGGTTCGACCTGGCGTGGGAAGAGGAGTACATCGCGCTCTGCGGACGCCGTCTCCCTCCCAGCAGAGGTCGAGGCGAAGGTGAAGGGGGCACTGAGCTGGGGCCTCTGGGCGGAAGGGAGGGGCTGGCGCTGGGGCCCCCGCTCTGCGTGTAGCTCAGACACTGTGACTAACGTGTGTCCCAGGCCGAGGGGACCTACTTTGCCGGGAGCTGGGGGTGGGCGGTCGGGGAAAGCGAGGCCATCAGGCCCCGGAGAGAGTGACCCCACGGCGCTTTTCTTTTTTTTTGAGACAGAGTCTCGTTCTGTCGCCCAGTCTGGAGTGCAGGGGCGCGATCTGGGCTCACTGCAAGCTCCGCGTCCCGGGTTCACGCCATTCTCCTGCCTCAGTCTCCCGAGTAGCTGGGACTACAGGCGCCGCCACTAAGCCCAGCTCATTTTTTGTATTTTTAAGAGACGGGGTTTCACCGTGTTAGCCATGCTGGTCTCGCACTCGTGACCTCGTGATCCGCCTGCCTCGGCCTCCCAAAGTGCTGGGATGACAGGTGCGAGCCACCACGCCCGGCCCCCCACGATGCTTTTCTTCCTCACGTACCCCCAGAACGACCTACAGGTGAGTGTACAGAACGGAGGGGCCCGGGTACCCCGTCACGATACCTGTGCAGCGGGATCTCTGCCAGGGCCACCTGAAGCCGGGCCTCCTTCGTGCGGGCGTTACACCGGAAAATGTGCAGGACAACTGTGAAGCGGTCAAACACCTCCACGCCCCAGGCGGCTTCCAGTTCTTTCTACAAAAGGAGAGAGCAACTGAGAAGCCGCAGGGGAAGGCCAGGCGCTGGGGGCCAACCCGAGAGGAAGGAGGACGTCTGTCACGCCTTAACTCCACCGTGTCCCCATCTGTCCCCCCCCGGTAGGACACTGTGGCGTCCACTCCTTCACCACGTGGAATACGGGACAAACACAGCCAGCCACGTTCTGTGGTACCTTGGTCGGGGCTGCCATCCTCTCCACGTTCAGGAAGACGCACGTGATGTCTGGAGACCCTCGGATCTTTTCTAACAGAAAGAGGGGTCCCGTCAGAGGCCAGCCGTCCAGGTCCCTGGACTGCGGGATGAGCCCACGATGCCCTTTGGAATGCCCAGGTCACAGGCGTCCGCGACTTCCTCAGCACGAGACCCAGGATCCAGGAAGTCGGTGTGGGAGACGGTGTGTCTCTAGGGCTGTGTGTCTCATACACATACACATGTAGATGGTGAAGACATCCCGGCAGGGACACACACACAGAGTAAACATCCCAACAGGGACACACACACACACACAGAGACACACACAGTAAACACATCCCAACAGGGATAGACACACACACACACGGAGACACACACAGACAGTAAAACACATCCCAACAGGGACACAGAGACACACACACACACAGACACACACAGTAAACACATCCCAACAGGGACAGACACACACACACATGCAGAGACACAGACACACACACAGACACACACACACAGTAAACACATCCCAACAGGGACACACACAGACAGTAAAGACATCCCAACAGGGACAGACACAGACACAGACACGCGGACACAGACACACACAGACACACACACATACAGAGTAAACACATCCCAACAGGGACAGACACACACAGACACATGCACAGAGACACACGCAGTAAACACATCGTGACGGACAGACGCACACACGGTGAGCACATTCTGACAAGGACACAGACACACACATGCACGGTGGACACAGCCGGTGGAACACACAGACACAGACACACACACACACAATGTGACACATCCCGACAGGGACACAGACACACATGCACAGTGGACACAGCCCAGTGTGGACAGACACACAGATGGTGAACACATTCTGGTGGGACACACACAGATGTGGTGAACACATCCCGGCCGGGATGACATGCATCTGAGTCAGGCAGGGAAGCGGACCCCCACCTGGGCAAGAGACCCACGGAAGCGGACCCCCATCTCGGCAAGAGACCCAGGGACACGGACCCCCACCTGGGCAAGTGAGCAGCATCTTCCCCACTCTGCACTGTAAGCCGGATGGTCAAAAACCTGGGAAGCGCAGGGATCCCGTGCAGGACCCCGGCCTTAGAGACTACGCACGGGGGCCACCCAGGAGGAGGATTTGGCTGTCGGGGCTGCAGGGGCAGGTGGGGTTACAGCCGGTCCACTGCCCACCCTGTTTGTTGGACTCTATACACTGCCCCGACCTAACCTTCACCAGTTTAAATCTCTCCAGGGCCGGGTGTGAGTCTCGACACAGGTGCAGCCTCAGCGTCCTCCGACTCCCACTGGTGTGTGTTCCCGGCTCACCTGGGCAGCCCAAGAGGCCGTTTCCCCCTGGCCCAGCGAGACCCCCGTCCTTCAGCCTGTCTGGGTCGAATGTGCTCGGCAGCAGCGGACAGGAAAGGAGGTTTGGGGAAGGAGCAGGTCTGGACGGACCCACCTGTCAGGTGTTGGAAGTTTCCTTTGCCGAAGACGAGCTTCCTGTCCGGGGATTTGGTGGATACGACCATTGTCTGCACCACGGACCAGCCGTCCAGCGTGTGCACCAGCGCTGTGGCCTCCGCCACCTGCCACTCGGCTGCGGCGACACAAGGGCCACCGTGAGAGATGCTTCTGTTCGGGGTAGGCCCGGGGCCCCCGTCCACACCTGCCCAGGGAGCCCTCCTGTCCTTGAGACAATGTCCCCTGAGAACGCACCCCCAGCCGGCGTTTGTCCCAGATACGACTCCGTGCCCCGTAGGTCCTCTAAGGAGGAATCTGACGGGGGAAGGGCGCCGGAGCGACAGCGGGACACGAGGGCGACCCTGCCTGACGTGGAATTGGGGCTCCAGGAGGGCGCAGCAGGGAACCGGGGAGCTGGGGGTGCTCAGGGATTACTGAGGAACCGCGGGCAGGTTTTGGGAGGAGAGAGGCAAGAGGTCTGCGCGCTGTTCTGAGCAGTTTGGGGCTTCCGCTGTTCCAAGAACTGACCATTTTGGAAAACACCCGTAAAGGAAAACCATTCATCGACTACAGGTGCTTCCAAGGGGAAAAAAATCAACGTTTTTAAGACTCTGGCACATGCAGCGACGTATTCATTTGCATTTCCTCCTAGGGGAGTGGGGTGGGGGGACTGGACACAGATTGGTCCGCTGGACACCCTCCCTCCCCTGGCCCCATACACATGGTGCCTACCTCTAACCCAGGGCAAGAGAAACGGGTCCCATCAGTGAGAACCAGCCCAGCGCAGCCCATGGGCTCCACCCCACGTGCTCCTCCCCATAGGCTCCGCCCCCGCACTTTTACCCCATAGCCCCTTCCCCCTGAAGCCCCGCCCACGCACCTCCGCCTATGACAGCCTCCCCTCTTCCCCGGAAGCCCCGCCCTTTCACCATGGGCTCCTCCCCTGAACCCCGCCCATGTACCTCCTCCTACGAGATCGTCCCCTCAGAGCCCCGCCCCGGCATCACCATCCAGGAGATCGTCCCTTAAGAGCCCCGCCCCTCAACGCCACGCCCTTGCGTCTCCACCCATCAGAGCCTCGCCCCCTGAAGCCCCGCCCCTACGTCACCACCTCAGCTCTTCCCCTCAGAGCCCCGCCCTGCATCTCCACCTATGAATCTCGAGCCCCGCCCCGAATCCCCGCCTATGAAATCCTCCCTGCAGGGCCACGCCCCTGCCTCCACCTATGAGATGCTCCTCACGGAACCCCGCCCCTGAATCTCCACCTACGAGATCGTCCCCTCAGAGCCCCGCCCCTCAACGCCACGCCCCTCAACGCCACGCCCTTGCATCTCCACCCGTCAGATCCTCTCCTTACAGCCTCGCCCCATGAAGCCCCGCCCCTAAGTCGCCAGCTGAGCTCTTCCCCTCAGAGCCTCGTCCTGCGTCTCCACCTATGAATCTCCCGGGCTCCGCCCTCGAATCGCCATTTGATTCTCCCGAGTCTCGCCCCCGAATCTCCACCTATGAAATCCTCCCTGCAGAGCCCCGCCCCTGCGCCTCCACCTATGAGACCCTCCCCTCAGAGCCCCGCCCTGCGCCTCCACCTATGAGACCCTCCCCTCAGAGCCCCGCCCCCAGATCTGCAACTCCCGTTTCTGTCCTGGAAGCCCCGCCGCGGTCACCTCGCGTCATCTGCGGCTTCCCCGGGCCCCACTTGACGTCAGGGTGAACCAGACACACGCGCTGGGTCCCCGCCGGCAGCAGAGGCTCTCCGTGCAGCAGCTCCTCCTCCGCGTTCTCGTCCGCATCTTCCGGCTCCTCGTCCTCGTCTTCCGCGCGGCTTCGGCCGCCGTCCGCCCGCAGACCCGGCCCTCCGCCCCATGGCCCCTCCGGATTCCCGGGGCCCCTGCGGCCGACAGCGGCGAGCGCGCGCGCGGGGCAGGACGGCGCAGCTGCCCTCGGAGCCGGGAGGCCACGGCCCACGCGGGAGAGCCGCAGGCCCCGGCGTACGGCGGCCCGCAGGGCCCACATGGCGCGTCGGGCGGCAGAGCGGTGGGGCGGGGCTGCCCACAGGCCGATCCTCGTCACGTGCTCGTGATTGGCATGCGGCCGGGGCGGGCTCACCAGCGCCTCTCCTCGGCACAGGGCGTGTTCCTCATTGGTCATCCCGTGTCATGTGCTGGTGATTGGCGTGCGGCCGGGGCGGGCTCCCTAGTTCCACCCCCTCTGCACAGGGCGTGCTCCTCATTGGTCCTCCCGCGTCACGTGCTGGTGGTTGGAGTGCGGCCGGGGCGGGCTCCCCAGTGCCACGCCCCAGCACAAGGCGTGCTCCTCATTGGCCATCCCGCGTCACGTGCTGGTGATTGGCATGCGCTGCGGGCTCCGCAGCACGGGCGGGCTCCTCATTGGTCGCGTCGCGTCATGTGCTGGTGATTGGCACGCGCCGCGGGCGGGGGAGGCGGGGCTGGGCCGCTTCTCATTAGGCGTGGGCTGCTCCTGCCAGACTCCGGGCCAGGTGCAGCCGCGGTTCGTGTAGGCGCCAGAACCCCGAGCCCCGGCGGCGCTGCCCTCACCCGCCTCTTTCCCGCTCCCGTCCTACCCCGTTCCGCGCTGGGTAGAGTCCCAGTCTGATTGCGAGGGTCCGGAACGCCGCCTCGGGGGCTTGACTTCAATCCCCGGGATCCCGAACGCCGCCCCGGGGTCCCCACGTCTGCCTTGGGGATCGAGTCCAGCCCTGGGGGTCTCGGACACCGCCCGGGGGTCTCTACGTCTGCTCTGGAGCCTGGAGTGCTGCCGTGGGGGTCCCGGACGCCGCCCAGGAGTCCCCACGTCTGCCCTGGGGCATGAGTCCAGCCCTGGGGGTCCCGGACGCCACCCAGGGGGCCCCATGTCTGCTTTGGGGGCTCTAGTGCAGCCCTGGGGTTCCCGGACACCGCCCGGGGGTCCTCACGTCTGCCTTGGAGACTGGCGTTCCCCCGTGGGAGTCCCGGACACCGCCCAGGTGGGTCCCCACGTCTGCCTTGGGGGCTGGAGACGTGCTCTGGGGGTCCCGGACGTCGCCCAGGAGTCCTCACTTCTCCTCTGGGGGCTGGAGACTTGCTCTGGGGGTCCCGGACGCCACCCAGGAGTCCCCACTTCTGCTCTGGGGGCTGGAGACCTGCTCTGGGGGGTCCCGGACGCCGCCCAGGTGGGTCCCCTCGTCTGCCTTGGGGGCTTGAGTCCAGCTCTGGGGGTCCCGGATGCCGTCCAGGGGGACCCCACATCTAGCCTTAGGGGCTTGGGTCCAGCCCCAGGCGTCCTGGACACCGCCCAGGAGTCTCCACGTCTACCTGGGGGGCTCGAATCCTGTCCTGGGGGTCCCGGACGCCTCCCAGGGGTCCCCATGTCTGCCTTGGGCCTTGAGTCCAGCCGTGAGGGTCCCGAATGCTGCCTTGGAGGGTGGAGTCCAGCTCTGAGGGCCCTGAAGTCTGCTTTGGGGCCTCGAGTCCATCCCAGGGGTCTTTGAGTCTACACTGGGGGCCTGGATGGGATCCAGCGGGTCTGAGTCCAGCCTCAGGAGCCCCTGCGATGGAGCTGTGAAGTGGGGCAGGGGCCTGGGAGATGCCAGGAAGATGCGAGCGGCGCCCCCCTGGGTCCAGGGGACGGTAAGAGGCAGCGGGTCCCAGAGAAGCTCCCCCACAAACTGTGACCCGTGGTGTGCAAAGCGTCCCGGAACCCCAGCCCTCACCAGCAGTTCTTGCATTTTTCAGGAGATCAGTCGCATTTGGCATGTTCCTTAAGCGTCTGCAGGAAGCTGTGGCCGCCTTGGTATTTCAGGAGGGTTTGCTAAACCCCCCTCATTGTAGGATCGGGGTATCCCAGCTGCTAATTATCTTCCTAACAACCCTGCAGGGCCTGGATTAACGGTGCGAGAGGTGACATTTTCAGCCCGAAGTCCCTAGGAAGGACAGGTGGCTGTAGCCTGCGCATTTGTGTCAATTAACCTCCCCTTTTAGTTCTGTGAAAGGAGAACTCGATTCGTTTAAAGTCACCTGCGTGAAAGGGGCCCTTGATTAGCTTAAAATCACCTGAATTCGCTTAAAATCGTGTGATCTCAATTGGCCTCTGAATCTTTACCTCCTGCCATCTTCCTGCAAGCTCCAGGCTACGTTTTAAGGGGAATAACGGGGCTCGCCTTTCTGCGTTACTTTATGTGACCGTAGTTGTAAAACAGAATGAGGGAGACAGCGGGGACTGTGCAGAAGTGTCGCCCCCATTTATGCCTTGGGAAGGAGGCTGAGGTGGGAGGATTGCTTGAGCCCAGGAGTTTGATACCTGCATAGGCAACATGGTAAGACCCCTTATCTACAAAAAAAAAAAAAAAAAAAAAAAGAAAAATTAGCCAGGCGTGGTGGTGGGTGCCTGTGGGCCCAGCTACTCGGGAGGCTGAGGTGGGAGGATCACTTGAGCCCAGGAGGTGGAGGCTGCGGTGAGCTCAGATTGCAGCACTGCACTCCAGCCTGGGTGACAGAGTTAAGACCCCATCTACAAAAAAAAAAAAAAAAAAAAAAAGAAAAATTAGCCAGGCGTGGTGGTGGGTGCCTGTAATTCCAGCTACTCGGGAGGCTGAGGTGGGAGGATCACTTGAGCCCAGGAGGTGGAGGCTGCGGTGAGCTCAGATTGCAGCACTGCACTCCAGCCTGGGTGACAGAGTTAAGACCCCATCTCAAACAAGAAGCACCAATAGGTGTCTGAGGTCAGGCACGGTGGCTCAAACCTGTAATTCCAGCACTTTGGGCGGCCGAGGTGGGTGGATCACCTGAGGTCAGGAGTTCGAGACCTGCCTGACCAATATGGAGAAACACTGACTCTACTAAATATGCAAAAATTAGCTGGGCGTGGTGGCAGGTGCGTGTAGTCCCAGCTACCCTAGAGACTGAGGTAGGAGAATCGCTTGAACGTGGGAGGAGGAGGTTGCAGTGAGCTGAGATCGCGCCACTGCACTCCAGCCTGGGCCACAGAGCGAGACCTTGACTGGGGGGCGGTCGGGGGAGGCATTTGGAACCATCGCCAAGCTGGGGATGGAGCTAGGACGGTGGTGGGAGCCTCTGCAGGTGGAATCGCGATGTGCCCGGCTGGGGTAAATAGGGTTTGCTATACGTAGCCCTAAGCGGGGGACGTAGACTATTGTATTTTAACACCGCCGAACTCAGAATCAGAACCCAGATTTGCCAGGGCAGCGCGGGACGGAGGCCTCTCCGGGGCTCCGTCTTCCCTGTTCATAGACAGCGAGACGGAATGAGAGTGTCCCCAGGTGGTGAAGTCAGGGATGTGTGTGTGTGTGTGTGTGTAGCCGACAATCTGGGCTCCGTCTGCCCTGTTAATAGACTGAGAGACGGAATGAGAGCTTTGAAGGTGCTGTGGGAGAAGCTCTGGGCATCCCCACGTGGTGAAGTCAGGGACGTGTGTGTGTGCGTGTGTGTAGCTGACAATCTCCTGGGCTCTGTCTTCCCTGTTAATAGACTGAGAGACGGAATGAGAGCGTTCCCCGGTGGACAGCTCAGGGATGTGTGTGTGTGTAGCCATCAATCTGGGCTCCATCTGTGTGTGTGTGTGTGTGTGTGTAGCTGACAATCTCCTGGACTCCGTCTTCCCTGTTAATTGAGAGAGAGAATGAGAGCTTCGAAGGTGCTGTGGGAGGAGCTCTGGGTGTCCCCAGGTGGTGAAGTCAGGGGCGTGTCTGTAGCCATCAGTATCCTTTAGTACCTGCTCTCTGTGTCCTCCGAGCCATCCGAGGGCGTCAGGAGGCTGAGCAGAAGGAGTGTCCATAAGGGAGTCCACGGACCACCACGCAGGCCCAGAGCCCGGCCAGGGGTCCGTGGGAGGGTGAGCCCTGCGGTTGGGGGAAGATGGCTCTGGGGAGTCGAGCTCTGGGACGAAGGGGACGAGCAGGTCGAGGGATGAGGGCTGCGTTGCAGACAGAGCTGGCTCAGGCCCTGGGCGCCACCTGGCGTCGACTCGGGCAGCTCACGCCTGAGCTGTGCCTCTTCCTGCTGTGATTTTGGGGACAAAAAGCCGTAGGTGGGCGGGCGCGGTGGCTCAGGCCTGTCCTCCCAGCACCGTCGGAGGCCAACGCAGGAGGATTGCCTGAGCCCACAGGTTCCAGACCCTCCTGGCCAACAGCGAGACCCTCTTTGTAAGAATTTTTCTTTTTTTTTTTTGGAGACACAGTCTCACTCTGTCACCCAGGCTGGAGTGCAGTGGTGTGATCTCAGCTCACCGCAGCCTCCGCCTCCCGGGTTCAAGCGATTCTCCTGCCTCAGCCTCCCGAGTAGCTGGGATGACAGGCACCTGCCACCACGCCCGGCTAATTTGTATATTTTTAGTAAAGATGAGGTTTCACCATGGTGGCCAGGCTGCTCTCGATCTCCTGACCTCATGATCTGCCCGCCTCGGCCTCCCGAAGTGCTGGGATGACAGGCGTGAGCCGCCGCGCCCGGCCCTGAGAAAGTTTTAAAAATTAGCTGGAACTGGTGGTGGGACACCTGTCCTCCCAGCTACTAGGGAGGCTGAGGTGGGAGGATCACTTGAGCCCAGGAGGTGGAGGCTGCGGTGAGCTCAGATTGCAGCACTGCACTCCAGCCTGGGTGACAGAGTTACAGTCCCCATCTCAAACAAGAAGCACCAATAGGTGTCTGAGGTTGGCTCAAACCTGTAATTCCAGCACTTTGGGCAGGCCGAGGTGGGTGGATCACCTGAGGTCAGGAGTTCGAGACCTGCTGACCAATATGGAGAAACACTGACTCTACTAAATATGCAAAAATTAGCTGGGCGTGGTGGCAGGTGCGTGTAGTCCCAGCTACCCTAGAGACTGAGGTAGGAGAATCGCTTGAACGTGGGAGGAGGAGGTTGCAGTGAGCTGAGATCGCTGCCACTGCACTCCAGCCTGGGCCAGAGCGAGACCTTGACTGGGGGCGGTCCGGGGAGGCATTTGGAACCATCGCCAAGCTGGGGATGGAGCTAGGACGGTGGTGGGAGCCTCTGCAGGTGGAATCATGATGTGCCCGGCTGGGGTAAATAGGGTTTGCTATGTAGCCCCTAAGCGGGGACGTGACTATTGTATTTTAACACCGCCGAACTCAGAATCAGAACCCAGATTTGCCAGGGCAGCGGGACGTGAGGTGACAATCTCTGGGGCTCCGTCTTCCCTGTTCATAGACAGCGAGACGGAATGAGAGTGTCCCCAGGTGGTGAAGTCAGGGATGTGTGTGTGTGTGTGTGTAGCCGACAATCTGGGCTCCGTCTGCCCTGTTAATAGACTGAGAGACGGAATGAGAGCTTTGAAGGTGCTGTGGGAGAGCTCTGGGCATCCCCACGTGGTGAAGTCAGGGACGTGTGTGTGTGCGTGTGTGTAGCTGACAATCTCCTGGGCTCTGTCTTCCTGTTAATAGACTGAGAGACAGAATGAGAGCGTTCCCCGGTGGACAGCTCAGGGATGTGTGTGTGTGTAGCCATCAATCTGGGCTCCATCTGTGTGTGTGTGTGTGTGTGTGTAGCTGACAATCTCCTGGACTCCGTCTTCCTGTTAATTGAGAGAGAATGAGAGCTTCGAAGGTGCTGTGGAGGAGCTCTGGGTGTCCCAGGTGGTGAAGTCAGGGGCGTGTCTGTAGCCATCAGTATCCTTTAGTACCTGCTCTCTGTGTCCTCCGAGCCATCCGAGGGCGTCAGGAGGCTGAGCAGAACCGTGGAGAGGGTGAGCCCTGCGGTTGGAAGATGGCTCTGCCGAGCTCTGGGATGACAGGGGACGAGCAGGTCGAGGATATTTTAGTGCAGACAGAGCTGGCACCAGGCCCTGGGCTGCCACGATCTCCTGACCTCATGATCTGCCCGCCTGGCTGTGCCTCTTCCTGCTGTGAGGGACCTGAGAAAGTTTTAAAATTAGCTGGCGGTGGTGGGACACCTGTCCTCCCAGCACCGTCGGAGGCCAAGGCAGGAGGATTGGCCTGAGCCTGGGAGGCTAACGCTGTTCCAGACCCTCCTGGCAACAGCGAGACCCTCTTTGTGGAGACAGTCTCACTCTGTCACCAGGCTGGAGTGCAGTGGTGTGATCTCAGCTCACCTGCAGCCTCCGCCTCCCTTCCTTCTCCTGCCCAGCCTCCTCTCCTCACCTGCCACCTCCCTCCCCGCTAATTTGTATATTTTAGTAAAGATTCCCCTCCTTCCTCCCCTCCTCCCTTCCTCCCCCTCCCTCCCTCCCTCCCTCCTCCCTTCCTCCCCTCCTCCCTGTCCTCCCCCCTCCCTCCCTTCCTCCCCTCCCTTCCTCCCCTCCTCCTTCCTCCCTCATGAGCCTGTTTCCAGGGTGTGTGTTCCTCCCCCTCCCTCCCTTCCTCCCCTCCCCTCCTTCCTCCCCTCCCTCCCTTCCTCCCCTCCCTCCCTTCCTCCCCCTCCCTCCCTTCCTCCCCTCCTCCCTCCTCCCCCTCCCTCCCTTCCTCCCCTCCCTCCTTCCTCCCTCCCTCCTTCCTCCCCTCCTCCCTTCCTCCCCTCCCTCCCTCCCTTCCTCCCCCCTCCCTCCTTCCCTTCCCTCCCTCCCCTCCTTCCTCCCTCCCTCCCTCCCTTCCTCCCTCCTCCCTCCCTTCCTCCCCCTCCCCTCCTTCCTCCCCTCCCTCCCTTCCTCCCCTCCCTCCCTTCCTCCCCCCTCCCTCCCTTCCTCCCCCTCCCTCCCTTCCTCCCCCCTCCCCTCCTTCCTCCCCCTCCTCCCTTCCTCCCCTCCTCCTTCCTCCCCCTCCCTCCCTTCCTCCCCCTCCCTCCCTTCCTCCCCTCCTCCTTCCTCCCCTCCCTCCTTCCTCCCCTCCCTGCCTTCCTCCCCTCCTGCCTTCCTCCTCCCTCCTGCCTCCCCTCCCCTGCTTCCTCCCCTCCTTCTCCTTCCTCCCCTCCTTACCTTCCTCCCCCTCCCCTGCCTCCCCCTCCCCTGCCTTCCTCCCCTCCCCTCCTTCTCCCCCCTCCCCTCCTTCCTCCCCCTCCCTGCCTTCCTCCCCCCTCCCTACCTTCCTCCCCTCCTGCCTCTCCTCCCCTCCTGCCTTCCCTCCCCTCCCTGCCTTCCTCCCCCTCCCTTCCTCCCCTCCTCTCTCCTCCTTCCCTCCCTGCCTTCTCCCCTCCTCCCTCCCTCTCCCCTCCCTCCCTCCCTCCCCTCCTCTCTTTCCTTCCTTTCCTTCCTTCCTTTCGTTTCTTTGTTTCTCTCTCTCTCTCTCCCTCCTGTCTATTTCTTTCCTTTCTTTTTTTTTGAGATGGAGTTTCGTTCTTGTTGCCCAGGCTGAAGTGCAATGGCGCGATCTCGGCTCACCGCAACCTCTGCCTCCTGGGTTCAAGCGATTCTCCCAGGTTCAAGTGATTCTCTTGCCTCAGCCTCCCGAGTAGCTGGGATTCCAGGCACCACCACACATGGCTAATTTTGTATTTTTAGTAGAGACGGGGTTTCTCCGTGTGGGTCAGGCTGGTCTTGAACTCCCGACCTCAGGTGATCTGCCCGCCTCGGCCTCCCAAAGTGCTGGGATGACAGGTGTGAGCCACCGCACCCAGCCAAGGGGATGGCTGTTTTATAACAGGTTTGTGAGTTTTTCTTGTGTGTGAGGGGAGAGTCTCTTCACGGTATGGCGAAGCCGCCGTCTGTTTTGGAAGACGGTGGCCAGGAAAACGGTGGTCAGTTCTCCCGAAGAGGGAGTGGACAGTTGGTGAGTTGGGTTTGTTTCTTAGTTTTCTCCAAAGAACTAAAAAAAAAAATGACGTGTTAGCATCTAATTAGTGCGTGCAGAAGTGAACACAGAAGGAAAGAAAAATGATCGTACAAAAATAGATCGTACAAAAAAATTAGATCATACAAAGATGAGCATTGTTTGTTTGTTTATTTATTTATTTTTGAGATGGAGTCTCGCTCTGTTGCCCAGGCTGGAGTGCAGTGGTGCGATCTCGGCTCACTGCAAGCTCCATCTCCCGGGTTCACGCGATTCTCCAGCCTCAGCCTCCCAAGTAGCTGGGATGACAGGTGCGTGCCACGATGTCCCAGCTAATGTTTGTATTTTTAGTAGAGACGGGGTTTCTCCATGTTGGTCAGGCTGGTCTTGAACTCCCGACCTCAGGTGATCCGCCCGTCTCAGCCTCTCAAAGTGCTGGGATTACAGGCGTGAGCCACCGCGCCCTGCCCGGAGGTGAACGTTGTTAAGATTTGGTTCTCTTCCCGCAGTCCTATATAGGGCTAGAAGATTATCACCAAATATCACCAAAACGTGTAAGTATACACACACAGGCACACACACATTTGTGAGGTGTGTAGGCACGCACGCATGGATAACAGATACACCTGTGTATGTCTGTATATAGACGTTTGTGTTTCTCAAAATGGTACCAAAAACGGATGCATGGCCGGGCGCGGTGGCTCACGCCTGTCATCCCAGCACTTTGGGAGGCTGAGGCAGGTGGATCACGGGAGGTCAGGAGTTCGAGACCAGCATGGCCAAGATGGTGACACCCCGTCTCTACTAAAAATACAAAAATTAGCTGGATGTGATGGCAGGTGCCTGTAGTCCCAGCTACCTGGGAGGCTGAGGCAGGAGAATCGCTTGAACCCGGGAGGTGGAGGTTGCAGTGAGCCGAGATCGCGCCACTGCACTCCAGCCTGGGTGACAGGCGAAATTCTGTCTCAGGAAAAAATAAGAAATTCATATTGTGTATATTGTTTTCTAAATTTTTGTTTTAGACGGAGTGTCGCTGTGTCTCCCAGGCTGGAGTGCAGTGGCGCGATCTCAGGTCACCGCAACCTCCACCTCCCGGGTTCAAGCGATTCTCCTGCCTCAGCCTCCCGCGTAGCTGGGATGACAGGTGCCACCACCACGTCCCTCTGATTGTAATTCTTCCTAGACACGAGGTTTCTCCATGTGGCCCAGGCTGGGTTCCGACTCCTGAGCTCAGGGGATCCCCCCACGTCGGCTTCCCAAGGCGCTGGGGGTCCAGGTGTGCACACGGCTGTTTGTCTACACGCGTCCCTGGATTTCCTACCCACGGGGATACAAATAGACGCCCGCGGTGTGGGGACCTGGCTCCGCACCTGCACCTGCGTGTTTCCTGCGCAGGCCCCAGAACCCTGGGACGGGATCCCTGTGGAGTGACGAAGTCAGTGGCCCCTCGCTGAGGCTGGGGGATGGGAGGGGGCGGCATCCAGGCTGGGCCCCGAGGCCTGGCTCCCTCACCGTGTCCCCCTCACCGTGTCCCCCTCACCGTGTCCCTGAGGTCCCACAGGCTGGTGACAGGTGGCTGAAGCCCACGTTCCAGTCAGGGCACCGGCCCCACGTGTGACCCTGGTTCCTCCCCTGTCCACTCCCCACCCCCCGTCCGTGCCCCCATTCCCCACCGTCCCCCATTCCCCCACCATCCCCATTCCCCACCGTCCCCCATTCCCCCACGTCCCCCATTCCCCCGTCCCCATGCCCTGCCCTCCTCTCTCCCGTCATGCTTCCTCTCTCCCCCACCCCTCCTCTCCTCACCCCTCCTCTCTCCTGCCCTCCCTCCCTCCCCCGCCCCTCCCTCCTGTCTCCCGCCCTCCCTCCTCTCTCCCGCCCCTCCCTCCTCTCTCCCTCCCCTCCCCTCCCTCCTCTCTCCGCCCTCCCTCCCTCCTCTCTCTCCTCCCCTCCTCTCTCCCTCCCTCCCTCCTCTCCGCCCTCCCCTCCTCTCCGCGCCCTCCCTCCTCTCCGCGCCTCCCCTCCTCTCGCGCCCCTCCCTCCTCTCCCGCCGCTCCTCCCTCCTCTCTTCCCCTCCTCTCTCCCGCCCTCCCTCCTCTCCTCCCCTCCTCTCCCCTCCTCCTCCTCTCCTCCCTCCCCTCCCCGCCCCTCCCTCCCGCGCCTCCTCCTCTCCCGCCCCTCCTCCTCTCTCCCGCCCCTCCCTCCTCTCTCCCGCCCCTCCCTCCTCTCTCCCGCCCCTCCCTCCTCTCTCCCCGTCATGCTTCCTCTCTCCCCCCACCCTTCCCTCCTCCTCACCTCCCTCCTCCCGCCTCCCTCTCCCCACCCTCCTCTCGCCTCCCTCTCCTCCTCTCCCGCCCCTCCCTCTCCGCCTCCCTCCCGCCCTCCCTCCCTCTCCTCGCCTCCCTCCCTCCTCTCCCGCCCCTCCCTCCTCCTCTCCCGCCCTCCCTCCTCTCTCCCGCCCTCCCTCCTCTCTCCCCCTCCCCTCCTCTCTCTCAGCCCTCCCCTCCCTCCTCTCTCCCGCCCTCCCTCCTCCTCTCTCCCGCCCTCCCCTCCTCTCCACGCCCCGTCTCTCCCTTGAGTCCTTGGGTGGTGGTTCTGGCATTAAAGTTGGGGTACCCCACAGCCATCATGTTCAGGGCACCCCACGGCTGTCATGTTTAGGGTACCCGTGGCCTAAAGGGTTGGGGTACCCCATGGCCCTAATGTCCAGAGCACCCCACAGTCCCGAAGGGTCAGGGCGCCCCTGGATGAGGGGAGGTCAGGAGAGTCAGGGCCTGGGTGGACGTCCGGTCACCCCACCCTGTGAGGCGCGGCCTGTGTCCCTGACTCTGACATTGGAGGAGGTGAGCACAGAGCAGGTTTCCGTGGCACGTTTGAGACGGAGTCTCGCTCTGTCGCTGAGGCTGGAGAGCAGTGGCGCGATCTTGGCTCACTGCAACCTCCACCTCCCGGGTTCAAACCATTCTCCTGCCTCAGTTTCCCATGTAGCTGGCATTACAGGCAC